>WNWK01009466.1:0-76464 GCA_009830355.1 Cherax destructor
TTCCTATTTCTTTCCAAAAAGAAACTGGAGCTTTTTTTGGGCCCATGGTACTTTTTAGTAGTCACACACAATAATCAGGGCCCAAAAAAACAAGTTGTTAATAAATGTTTTGTATAAACCCGGGGTGATGTTCACTCAAGATAAACAAGCTGACTGCGTAAAGTGCGTGGGGGGTGGGGGGGGGGCCCTGGGCCTTTTGGGGGCACTAGTGGACAGGTCCCATACGGGGGGAAAAACAAAAACAATGAAAAACAAACAAATTTTTCCTAAAAAATGGAAAAAACCAAAATGCAAAAACGGGACAAAAAAACCAAGGGATGACGATTTTAGGGGGTTTTGGGAAAGGGAATCAGGGTTTGGCAAGAGGTGTTTAAAAGACAAAAATAAATACAAAGGGGATTTCACAGTTGTTTTTCGAGACCGTTTTGGGAGATTCTAAAGAGAATTGGAGGTTTGGATAATTTTAGGGGAAAAGAAAAAAATTAAAGGAAAGGGGAAAGAAAAGGGTGATGGGGATAACAAAAAAAATTGGAAAATTTTGGTTCGTTGGGGGGGAGGGAAAAAGGGGGAAGGAAGTTTCAGATTTTTGGGGAGTACAGCAGCAGAGGGTTATAAGGATGAGGTAATCATGTTGATGGGGGGAAAAGGGGGGGTGTTTTAGTCGGGAGACAAAAACTTTATGGAAAAAAGGGAATTTTGTCGGGGAAGGCAACACTCTTATAGGGTGAAGCATGGGTGATAATGCCAACAGGAAAGGGGGAGGGGGGATGTCATGTCTGAGGCAAGGGGGGAATATAATGGAGAATTGGTTTTGGGAAATTGGGAGGGAGTTCCAAAACTATTATCCAGAGGGTGGGGGGGTTGTTGAGGTGGTTGGCGTGTAAAGAATGGAAAAACAGAATGCCGGGATAAATCGGGGGAGAAAGGGGGGTAGGGGGGTTTTGGGAAAAGGGTTGGAGGAGGGGAAAAGGGTTTTTGGGGGGGCTTGGTTTCCCGAACATGTGTGCGTATTTGATAGGGTGAAGGGGACAAATGGTTTTAATACTTGAGTGCTGTTGGGGTGAAAAAATAACTTTTTGAAAGGATTAGGAAAACCCGGGGCTGGACTTGAGTCCGGGGAGGGAAGGATTTGGGGACCTGAAGGGGGGTGTTAATGTTGCAGTTTTATAACTGTAGTGTAAACACCCTGGAAACAGTGATAATGAATGGTGAAATTTTTTTTTTTGGCCACCCTGCCTTGGGGGAATGGGGCCTGTTTAAAAATAAAAAAAAAATTCTTTATGATCTCAGTTCATTCAGATAAGCTGTCAGCAGCAAATTTGGGCCTATTTATGAGAGAATGGGTGGAGGCAGTAAGTGACACCACATAAAACAAACCCCACCATACAGTGTATGAGAAAAACTGCACCAAGTACAGTGGAACCCCTTTACGTTAGGCTCCAAACTCGAACAATTATGAAGTGTATTTTTGTAAGTGTTTTTGTAAGTTTTTTTTTGGGGATCTAAAAGGTCTAATGTAATTTACATTATTCCTTAGGGGAATAAATTTGTTTGGTAACGGTACTTGAACAGCATTCTGAACAAATTAATAACGAAACCGGTGGGTCCACTGTATTTGATTTTAAACAACTTTGCGGTGTTTTTTTATATGGTTTTTATGGTTGTATTCTTGGTCTCATTTTATAGAATGAAAGATATATTACAGAAATAGACAAGATTTTGATGGGTTTTATAATTGAAATAGCTTAAAATTGAACTCAAAGCAGCGAAAATTTTTTGGGCCCAAAGTCAAAGAGTAAACAAATCACGTCACGCCTCCATACATTCAACTGGTGGGGCTGATATGCATTCACAACTTTTGGGATTATTTAAACAATTACATGTATAAATATTATTAAGTAACTCTTCTATTTTTTGTGAATAAAAATAAAAAAGGAATTATGTGTAAAGCTTGGGGACATAATAAACATAGGAAATGTAATTTTAGTGCCAGGAATGTCTGATTTGTTTATTTGGGCCCTATTTTTAAACTGGCATATTTTATTGTTTGGGAAATTGGCCAGATTCCAATTTCTGATCGCATTATTGAACCATATACAGTGGACCCCATTTATTATTAATTGTAAGAATCTTTAATGCCATTACCAAACGAATTTATTTCCATAAGGAATAATGTAAATTAGTTTTTTCCTTTAGACCCCCAAAATATATTAGAAAAAACATTACACTGTTTATATTTGCATACACATCATATATATACATACACACATCTAGGTTTTTCTTTTTTTTCTTAATAGCTTTTGTTCTTTATATTTTCTCTATTGTCCATGGGGAAGGGAAAAGAATCTTTCCCCGATTGCGGCTATGGGGGCAATTTAAAATCCGGGAGCAATGGGGTGAACCCCCTTTTCCTGTACAAATCTACTAAAAAAGAGAAGAAAAAAAATTTTAAAACTGGGTTGTCTGAATGTTGGATGTAGGGGGTAAAAAAGAATGATTGCCATGTTATGAATGAAAAGAATTTGGGGTGCCGGCCCGCAAACAAAGTAAGGGGGGGGGGTTTGTGGGGAGAAAAAATGGGATTAAGTCAGGGATCTGAGAGAGTTAGGGGCAAGGAAGGGGGGAGCAATAATGTTAAGGGGGTCATTATGGGAAAAGAAATATAAATGTTTAACCCGGATTTGTGGTTAAAAAAAAGGGGCGGATCAAAATTAAATAAGCTTTTGCACCTGGGAAAGAGGAGTGTAGAAGGAAAAATTTTGGGAGATTTTGGAATGTATAGGATTTTTTGAACCAAATGAGGAGTAATTTGGGGAGGGGACCTAAATGCTAAAGTGGGGCTCAGAGAGGGTGTGTAGGTAAGTTTGGGGTGCCAGGTGTAAATGATAATGGGAGCCCGGGTTAATTTTGTTAAAAGGGGTTTAGTTATAGGTAATACATATTTTAAAAAAAAAGGATAAATAAGTATACAAGATAAGATTGGGCTAAGACAGTAGTTTGGGACTATGTATTGGTAGAAAAAAGACTGTTGAGTAGACTTGGATGTACATGTTTATAGGGGGCCAGATATATCAGACCTTTTAGTTATAGCTACAGGGGGGGTAAAAGGTAGGGAACAAAAAATAAATAAAGTAAAAAAAGGGTGAAGGTTTATAAACTAAAAGAGGAGGCAGTTGGGTAAGATATAAACAACTTTGGGGAGGATAGTTGGGAGTGTAGGCAATGGGGTAAAAAATGTATGGGGTAGATTTAAAAATGTAGTGAGAGGCAGCAGAAGTTTGTGGTTACGGCCCCGGGGGGGCGGGAGGGAAGAGGAGCGTTGGGGAATGATGATGTAAAAAGTAGAAAGGGGGGAAAAAAAATTAGCATATGAGAGGTTTTTACAAAGAGAAGGGGATGAAAGGGAGGGAAAGAAGGGGGAGAAAAAAAGAGGTTAAAAGAGGGGAAGCAATGTAAAAAAGAAATGAGAGAGTGGGAGATGTTATCAGAAATTTTGTTGAAAAAAAAAGTTTTGGAAAAAGGTTTAAAGTTGAGGAACCTAGAGAACAAATGGATTTGACAGTTAAAAATAGGGAGGAGAGTTTTTAAAATTTTGGGGAGTTAGATATTGGGAAGATGGAGAGAATATTTTGAGGATTTGTTAAATGTTGATGAAGACGGGGAAGCTGTGATTTGTGTGTGGGGGGAAGGGGAATAACATCTTGTAGGAGTGTGGAAAGCCGTTGTGGGTGTGGGGGGAATTCGTGAGGCAGTGGGGGGAAAAAAGGGGGGTAAGGCAGCTGGGATTGATGGGATAAAAAAAAAATTTTTTAAAAAACGGGGGGGTATAATTTTGGAGGGGTTGGTGTTATTATTTAATAAATGTATGGAAAGGGTAAGGTACCTGGGGGTTGGCAAAAATTTTGTTCCTTTGTAAAAGGAAAAGGGGGCAAAAAAAGAGTCCAAAATTTTGGGAATAAGTCTGTTGAGGTACCTGGTAAAGTGTAGGTAGAGTTATTATTGAAAGAATTAAGAGTAAAACAGAAAGCAGGATAAAAGATGAACAAGGGGCTTTAGGAAAGGTAGGGGGGTGTAGACCAAGTGTTTACAGTGAAACATATAGGTGAACAGTATTTGGAAAAGGGTAAAGATGTTTTTGTGGATTTATGGATTTGGAAAAGGCGATGATAGGGAATAGGGGGCAATGTGGCAGATGTTGCAGGTGTATGGAATGGGAGGAAGGTTACTGAAAGCAGTGAAGATTTTTTTTATGAGGATAGTGAGGTCAGGTTAATTGTGTAGGAGGGATGGGGACTATTTCCCGTAAAAGTGGGCCTTAGACAAGGATGTGTGATGTCACCGTGGTTGTTCAATATATTTATAGATGGGGTTGTAAGAGAAGTGAATGCAGGGTCTTGGCAAGAGGTGTTGGGCTAAAAGATAAAGAAGCAAATACAAAGTGGGAGTTGTCACAGTTGCTTTTTGCTGATGACACTGTGCTTTTTGGGGGATTCTGAAGAAGCTGGGGGTTGCGGGTGAATTTGGTAGGGTGTAAAAGAAGAAAATTGAAAGTGAATATAGGGAAGAGTAAGGTATAGGATATCAAAAAAAAGGTGAGAAAATTGGAACAGGGGTTTGGGGGGAGAGAGATGGAGAGGTGAAGATTCCCGATATTTGGGAGTGGAATTCCGGATGGGTCTATGAAGGATGAGGTGAATCATAGAATTGATGAGGGGAAAAGGGGGAGTGGAGCACTTGGGGTCTGTGGAGACAAAGAACCTTGTCCATGGAAGTAAAGAGGGGAAAAGTATGAGAGTATATTATACCAACGCCTTATATGGGTGTGAAGCATGGGTGATGAATGTTGCAACAGGAGAAGGCTGGAGGCAGTGGAGATTCCCTGTCTGAGGTCAATGTGGGTGTGAATATAATGCAGAGAATTCGGAGTTTGGAAATTAGGAGGAGGGGATTACCAAAACGATTGTCCAGAGAGCTGAGGAGGGGTTGTTGAGGTGGTTTGGACATGTAGAAGAATGGAACGGAGAGGACTTCAAATGTATAAAACTGGGAGTGGAGGGAAGGCGGGGTAGGGGGCGGCCTAGGAAAGGTTGGAGGAGGGGAAAGGAAAATTTTTGTGCGAGGGCTTGGACTTCCAGCAAGCATGTGTGAGCGATTTGATAGGAGTGAATGGAGGCATATGGTTTTTAATACTTACGGCTGTTGGAGTGTGGGGCAAAGTAACATTTATGAAGGATTCAGGAAACCCCCGGGAGGCCGGATTGAGTTCTGGGGATGGGAAGTACAGTGCCGGCACCCCTTTAAGGAGGGGTGTTAATGTTGCAGTTTTATAACTGTAGGGCACCCTTCTGGCAAGACAGTGATGGAGTGAATGATGATAAATTTTTCTTTCGGGCCACCCTGCCTTGGTGGAATCGCCCATTTTAAAAAAAAAAAAAAAAAAATTGTTCGAGTTTGAGGTGAACAAAACCGGGGGTCCACTGTACTTGAAAAAATAGCTAAGAATTTGGTCTAATGGAATAATGTAATTAGCCCAAAAAAAGGGACTCAAAGTGGGCAAATTGCCCATGCGTAAATATTGCTGACACAGGAAACATGACCGCCTCCCTTTGTTTTTCCAGTTATGCTCTGCCAGCTTTGTCATTTTTAGTAGATTTTCAAAATTTTTATGAAGAAACTTTTAAACTGTTCCAGTGAACTTAAAAGGTACATCCCTCCAGCGCTTGGAGCTAATCTAAAAAAAAAATAGTATACTTTGAGCCAAAAAAGGATGAAAAGTGTAAAACATAGACGAGTATATTCCCAGAGAGGAACCATAGGCATAGGTGCCAGTAAAAAAAAAAAAAATATAATAACTTAGAACAAATTTGTCAGAGGTAAAAAGTCTCCCTGATAATAGTGTCATACATAGTGGTATAGTGTACAGAAAAACCCGGGTTTTTGTCAATCTCTTATTGTACAGTTCAGTTTTTGACCACTTTTTCAGTGAAATTTCCCCATTTTCGTACATCCACTCAGAAATCGTCCGACATGATGATCCCCCTTTACCACCCGGGGATGCTGCCGTCATACATTTGTGACTCAATCGGGCTTTTGTGTTACAAAACTGCAATATCTACAAATTATAAACATTCCAGAGAATACAGTGGACCCTCGTTTTCGTACAACTCCAAACTCAACAATTATTTAGGTGTATTTTTTGTAAGTGTTTTTGTAAGTGTATTTTTTGGGAGTTTGAAACGACTAATCTAATTTACATTCGTCCTTATGAAAAAAATTTTTTTTAACGGCACTCGAACAGCATTCTGGAAAGAATTATCAACAAAACCCCGGGGTCCACTGTACTAGAAAGATCTCCCCCTAGCATTCAGCCTGTTATGGGTTTTTGTAACAAGTAAACAGTATGTTGTCCAGTTATCTGTTAGATTTTATCATAAGTTTAATAGAGCTTTAGGATGGCAACTTATATGATACTAACTAATCAAAATTAAATTAAGATGTTTATTAACAAAGTTAAAGTTGTCTAGATGGACAATATCAAAGTAAATGGTTTATATAATATAGGATATAAGTTCCTACACTTCTATCGTATACAGTATAAAAATGTTAAAGGCACCTTTCATATCTTTATGGCTCTTATACCGTTTTTTGTATATTGTCAGCAATTATAAAAAATACTGATATATACAAGTGTGTGGGGAATGTGTATAAGTGCTAAGTAGTTCGCTATTTCTCAAGACTCAACTCGACTTATAACAGTGACTGACAAAATGTCCCCTCATTAACTTCTTGACAAACCTGGCAATCAGAACAGCTTGCTTGAACAGTAAAGGACCGATTCACCAAACAGCAAACAATCATCCCTTGGTTTTCGATTGTCCCAGTTTTCCCCCGATTTTGGTTTTCGCGGACTTTTTCGGGGAAAATTTGTCTCAGTTTTCACCGATTGTTTTATTTTTCGACCGTATGGGACCTGTCCACCAGTGTCTGCGCACATAGGCCCGACACCCACGCACCTCCCACGCACATTATCACGCAGTCTAGCATTGTTTACACATGAGTGAACATCACCCCAGGAGTTCATACAAAAATTTATTAACACCATTGTTTTTGGGCTTGATTATTGTGTTACAAATAAGCTACCATGGACCCAAAGAAAGCTCCTAGTGCCAGTCCCTTTGGAAAGAAAGTGAGAAACACGATGGAGTTTAAGAGGTAGCAGGCATGCAGGGAGTGTAGCATGTATGCAGGGAGTGTAGCAAAGGGGAGGGAGTGTAGCAGGTATGCAGGGAGTGTAGCATGTATGCAGGGGAGTGTAGCAGCATGCAGGGAGTGTAGCAGGAAGCAGGAGTTAGCATGTATGCAGGGAGGTAGCAGGATGCAGGGAGGTAGCATGTATGCAGGGGGGGAGCAGGCATGCAGGGAGTGAGCAGGATGCAGGGGGTGTAGCATGGCAGGGGGTGTGGGAGGATGCAGGAGTGAGCAGGATGCAGGAGTGTAGCATGGGCAGGAGTGCAGGCATGCAGGAGTGTAGCATGCAGCAGAGTGGCAGGCATGCAGGGGGTGTAGCAGGTATGCAGGAGTGTAGCAGGCATGCAGGGAGTGTAGCAGGCATGCAGGGGGTGGCAGGGAAAGGGGTGCAGATGAAAGGAGGAGCAGGGGCGGGAGTGTAGGAGGCAAAGGGGTGAGGTATGAAAAGGGGGGGTATGCAGGGAGTGTAGGGGGGATCAGGGGTACATGTATGCAGGGGGGTGCATGTATGCAGGGAGTGTGCAGATGCAGGTTTTTGAGATGCAGGAAGGGAGGGGGGTTTTCGGGGAGTGTAGCAGGCATGCAGGGGGTGCAGGATGAGGGGGGGCACATGATGCAGGGGGTGTAGCATGTATGCAGGAGGTAGCAGGTATGAAAGGAGGTACATGTATGAAAAGGGTGTAGGGAAGGGAGGTAAGGATGCAGGGGTGTACAGGGGGGCGGGAGTGTAGCAGATGAAAGGGTGCAGCAGGTGGGGGGGAGATGGGCAGGAGTGTAGATGAGGAGAGCAGATGCAGGGGGAGATGCAGGGGGTGTAGCATGTGCAGGGGGGGTAGCAGGTATGCAGGGAGGAGCAGGATGCAGGGGGACAGTTGGGGGGAGGTAGCATTTTGGGGGGGAGCATGAGGGAGTGTACATTTTGAAGGGGAAGGATGCAGGGGGGTAGCAGATGCAGGGGGTAGCATGAGGGGGGAGGGGGAGCAGATGCAGGGGGAGCAGGATGCAGGGTGAGCATGATGCAGGGAGTGAGGGAGGGAGTGTAAGGATGCGGGGAGTGTAGCAGGGTTTTGGGGGGTTAGCATGTTCAGGGGGGTAGCATGTTGAGGAGGTCAGATGCAAGGGGAGCAGATGAAGGGTGTAGCAGGATGCAGGGGGGTAGCAGGATGCAGGGAGTGGTTTGCAAAGGGATGAAAAGGGGAAAACATGTATGCGGGGAAATGTAGAGGGGAGGGGGTAGCAGGGCAGGGGGTGAGCAGGAGCAGGGGTGTAGCATGTATGGGGGTGTACAGACAGGAGTGTAGCAGGATGCAGGGTGTAGCAGGATGCTGGGGGAACGTATGCAGGAGGTAGATGTAGGGGGGGAAATTTATGCGGGGGAGCAGGGGGGGGGGAGCAGTATGCAGGGTGAAGGGTTGCGGGGGTGGGGGCGCAGGGGGTAGCAGTATGAGGAGTGAGCAGGGGCAGGGGGGTAGCAGATGCAGGGGTAAATGATGAGGGGGTGTAGCATGATGCAGGGGGGGTAGAGGGATGCGGGGAGGGCAGGATGCAGGGGGAAACGGATGAGGGGGTAACGGGAGAAGGAGGTAAGGATGAGGGGGAAGGTGGGGGGAAGGCCCCCGAAAAGGACTTTAAAAAACCTTATGGAAGGGGGGTTCCCTTCCAAAAATTTCTTCCCCCCCTCCCCCTTTCTTCCTCCAGCAACATCAGTCTAATAAAGGAAATACATAGAGTTCATTCTTTTCATGAAAACTATCTTTAAAGGGCCCCCCAAATTTTTTTTTCCAAATTTTGGAATTTGGGGAAGGATTAATTAATTTCCATTATTTCTTATGGGGGGAAAAGTTTTGTTGCCAAAGGTTTTGCCGATCCATCTGGAACGGATTAAACCCAAAAAACCAGGGATGACTGTATGTCCACTGCAACCTAGCAAATGGAACTGAAAAAAACCATTTTACCATTGGGGTTTAGGGAAGGAAGAGAGGAATTAAGTTTAATATCCTTTTTGAAATCTCTTGGAAAAAACCCCCATAGTCTAATTCAGATGGGAAGGGGGTTCTTTTCCCAACCAAAAAGAACATGAAGTTATAGGGGCAACTACTGCCCCACCCAACCGTAAACCATTTGCACCTTTAAACATCTGATAGTAGGAAATAATCACTTCTACCTAAATAGTCAATTAATTTAGTAGTTTTATACTGAGCTGAATCTAAATTAGGAGAAGGTTTACTTTAGATAACAATACAAGAACATCCAGCATCTCTAAGAATGGAAACATTCATACCATTAACAGTACCTTCGCTAAAAGGTGCGTTAATATTAACTTCGGTAAAACACTTTCCAATATTAACACCTTTTTTCTAGGGACAGTCTGGAAGTCTATGTCCCAATTCGTTAGAGTTGTAACATTTTACTGGGAATTTCTTAGAGGTGAAGGGTTTGGATAACTCAGATTGCTTAGGCACAACAGATTTATATCTACTATGCTCCTCAGGGTAGTTATTATGTGCGCAGGCATATATATCTGTGGCTTGTGCCATTTCTGCAGCCGTGTGAACGTCCCGTTCTTTGATAAAGATACGTAAGTCAGAGTTTACAGAAGAAAGGATTGGTCTCTACCATCAGGTCACGTAATGACTCAAAGTCATGGTTGACTTGGCACTATCAATCCAACAATCAAACAATCTGAAAGTGTTGTCAGATACTGCATGTAATTCTGATTGGGGGATATTCTAGTGTGATGAAACTCAGACCTGTAATGGTGAGTGGTTTTTTTGAAAGCTTGAAGTAGGGCTTTCTTTAGCAGAGGATAATCAGTTATTATTTCAGCTGGTAAGGTGGAATATACATTTAAAGCTGTACCTGAGAGAAGTAACCGCCTAGTAGACCATGAATCTGAGGGCACTCAACAGAGTGTGGCAGTGTTCTCGAATCTGGTAATATAGCTGCGATGTCATCCTGCTCTGTGAAAGGTGGTATTTGAGGCATCCTAATATTAGATTCATAGGTAGGGATTCTAGTACCCTTCATCTATTTTATGCTTAGATAGCTCTACCTTCTTGGTTTCCAATTCCAACCTTAACTGTTCTAACTCTTTTGCTTTGCTTGTTCTTCAATCTCTTTCATCTTGAAGGCCACTTCCTTGCCTCGAACTCTGTCTTCTTAGCTATCCTTTCCTGTTCATTTTTGTCCTCTCGAGCTAGTCTTTCCGTTCCTTTTCTCTTCTCGAGCTAATCTTTCTTGTTCCTTTTTCTCTTCTCGAGCTAGTCTTTCCTGTTCTTGCTTTTTCCTAAAGCAGCTTTCCTGTTCTTTTTTTTTCTAGAGCTAGTCTTTCCTTTTCCCTTTTCTCTTCTACAGTCATCCTCGGTTTTGGTTTTAACTGCTCCAGATGGATCGGCTAAAACCAAAATCGGCGATAACCAAAACTATTTTGCCCATAAGAAATAATGGAAATTCAATTAATCCGTTTCAGAAACCCAGAATTTTGGGAAAAAAAAAAATTTGGGGCCTTAAAGATAGATTTACATGCACAAATGAATGAAATGAATGTGGCACTTACCCTTACTGAAGACTGATGTTGTTGGATGGAAGAGAGATAGGAGGAGGGTAGAAACCCTAATTTTTGGAAGGAATCCTCCATAAGGACTCTAGGTACCAAGTCCTCATCTGGGGTCACTTCCCTTCTTTGTCTTTTAATCCACTAGGACCAGCTTGTGATTCACTGCACACCTGTGGCACTAAATATCTCTCCAGAGAGCTCTGTATCTGGCGGTTTTAAAATGTCCCTAAAATGGGACATGGAATTGTCATTGTAAAAATAGCCAACGGATTGAACATCTTTGTCAGGGTGATGTTCCTCGACAAATGATTACACCTACTCCACATTGCACAAATCTCCTAATCTCTGAAGAAGGCACCTTACATCTTTCTTCCTCCCACTGAAGCAATTTCCTAGATCTGTTTTGTTGTTGTTGCAGCTCAGCTTTGCAGCTCTTCAGTGGTTAGATCTTATTGTGGTCCTCCACCAACTCTTCCACATCCTCTCCATTCACATCCAACCCCATAGAAGTCCCCAATTCCACAATACTTTCCCAACTTCCATAGGCTCATCAGGGTTAGCTTCAAACCCTTCAAAATCCCTCTCTGTACAACTTTCTCCAAGCAGAGTTCATCGTCCTGGAGGTCACCCCTGCCAAGCTTTATCTATAAGGCCTATGCAATGGAAGATATCAAGTGACCCTTCCAGAACTCTTTTAGGGTCAATCTAGTGTCTGAGGTTACATCAAGCACCTTTGAAACATTGCTTTGGTGTACAGTTTTAAAGTTTGCAATGACCTGCTGGTCCATGGGCTGGAGGAGAGGAGTGGTGTTAGGAGGCAAGAACTTCACTTTTACAAATCTGAATTCCTTGGCATTTGGTCTTCCAAGTCTTGAGGATGACCAGGAGCATTGTCCAGTACCAGGAGGCACTTAAGTGGCAATTTACTTCTCCAATAGATATTTCTTCACACTGGGGCCAAACACTTGATTAAACCATTCCAGGAAAATTTCCCTAGTACCCATGCCTTAGCATTAGACTTCCAAAACACACAAATTTACCTTTGTCAACACTGTTATTTGCTGAACACTCTGGGATTTTCAGAGGATACACGAGTAAGGCTTCACTTTTAAATCCCACTACGTTCCACATAACATAAGAGTTAGCCTGTCTTTCATAGGCTTGTGTCCTGACATTGCCTTTTCCTCCTGGGTGATGTAGGTCCTCCTTGGCATTTTCTTCCAAAAGAGGCCTGTTTTTCAAATTAAACACTTGTTGGGGTTTAAATTCTTTTCACATATTCTTTAAACTCACGCACAAATTTTCAGCCCCATCATCTGAACTGGCACCCTCACCATGCCTTACAACACTTGTGTATGCCAGTTGCTTCTTGAAGTTTTCGAACCAGCCTTTGCTGGCCTTAAATTCATAACCTCAACACTGGTTCCAGGCATTTTCTTTACAAGATCGTGCAACAGCCTTGCTTTTTCACATATGATGGATTGCACAACACTATCACCCGCTAGCAGTTTTGGTTTATCCACACCAATAACAATTTCTCCATATTTTCCATTGTTTGTGATCTCTGTTTCGTTATCGTATTCACCCTTCGCAACATTAGCTTCCGTGATTTCCTTTCTCTTTGCCACAATGGAACTGATGGTTGATGGGTTTTTCTTGTATATCCTGTTGAGCTCGGCAATACGTACACCACTATCATAATTTTCTATTATTTCTTTCCTTCATTTCTACAGTGTTCCTCACTTTCTTTCCAAAGAACTGGCACTAGGAGCTTTCTTTGGGTATGTAACTTATTTAGTAGTCACACACAATAATCAGGGCCAAAACAATGAGATTGTTAATAAATGTTTTGTATAAACTCCTGGGGTGATGTTCACTCAAGATAAAAATGCTAGACTGCGTGGAAATGTGGTGGGAGGTGCGTGGGTGGGGCCTCGGCCTTTGTATGTACGGCACTAGTGGACAGGTCCCATACGGTCGCGAAAACTAAGACAAATTTTCCCTGAAAAAGTCGGCAAAAATCAAAATCGGCGAAAACTGGGACAACGAAAACCAGGGATGACTGTATAGCCATTTTTGCAGTAATATAGCTATCAAGATTCTGACCTGTAAATCCCATGTCTTTTCCAGCCCTCAACCAGAAATCTAAAGAATCCATCATAAAAAAAATGTTTCACAAACCAAACTCAAATAATAACTGAAATGACTGTTTCAAAAGGGGGACCTCTCCGCACTTTCAACCTTCCTAAGAAGAAAATGAAATACTATTTTCAACTTGGAAGAAACCTAGTGGGTCAATAGCCTTCACAAGATAAATTAACACAGTTCACCCAGTAGGGGTTTTATGGAAGTTCCCAGATCCAAAAAAATGAGCAAACTTCTAAACCCAACCCAAGAACCAAACAACGTTAAGTCAACCAGACTACCAGTAATACTTGACACCTACTGATACCAACTCACCTTACAATTTTAAATGTTATACTCACAAACCAGTTGAACCAACAGGAAGTTGTTGCCACTAGAGTCCAGATCCTGGCAGGTCGCCATTGTCAGGGAACGCCTTCCACCTGAAAAAAAAATTAATGGAAAAATAAATAAATGAATAATGGACTCTTTGGTATAATAATGAGAAAGGATTTTCTGGAGTTTATTACAAAAAAATAAAATAAAAGTAAAAAATAATGGCCTGTGGTTCTGGCAAGGTGAAGTTCAGGAGACTAAGGCCCAGGATAGTCTCTGATGTTTGTGAGATATGATGGTTATTCTGGGCAGATGTAGGGGTCTTCTATGCCACTGGTCAGTACGTATGGAGACGTAGTAGAGGTTGAGTTGACGAAGTACTTAAGTCGGATTGGACAATCTGTCTCTTGTAAATCTCAGCTTCTGTTCGGGCTGACCAGACCAGCAGCAGAGCTAATCAGGAGAAGAGAGGAGGTGAAGTGATTCTCCCAATTCTACTCCACACCAGGTAAGGTTACTACTACAGAGTAGCAACTAAAACACATCAGACAGCCAGGAACTGGAGGTTTGTCTCAGCCTGCTAGATGGAAGCAGAGGCTGAAACTAGCTAATGATCCCCAGGGCTGTCTGAACAACCCTAATCCCCATTTAAAATCCACTTTTCCCTCACACTAGAACAAATTAACTCTGTCGCACTTGAGGTTTGCTCAAGGCAAATTCCTTAAGGAAAAGGAGGAGAAGATGTAAACTAGAAAGAGAGAGGCCTCCCTATACAGGTGAAGGCAAAGAATAACAGAGAAGCTACAAGAGGCGATATATCTGAAATACTTAGGGAGACACTGGTCAGAGAAATAGCAAACATCGAACTAAAGCTAAAGGACTCAAGAAATGTGGAAGAACTAAAATGCCATAAATGAAATTGAAAGAAACCCAAAGTACAGTGGTACTCGACTTACGTATTTTTTCATTCCAGAATGCTGTTCAAGTGCCATTACCAAACAATTTATTCCCATAAGGAATGATGTAAAATAGACTAGTCCTTTTAGACCCCCAAATTACACTTACAAAAGCATTTAAAAAAATAAACTTACATAAAAGGGTGAGTTTGGGGACCATCGTAAGTCGGGGTACCACTATATTTCTTTTCCTATGCCAAATCAAAGTCGAGAACAACATCCAGTATTGGGTCCCTACTTAAACGAGATGGGTCCTACACAGATGACAGCAAGAAATGAGTGAGCTACTAAAGTCCCAGTATGACTCAGTTTGAGCGAGCCGCTAACCAGACTGAGAGTCGAAAACCTAAATGAATTTTTTATGAGCGCCATAGAACTTGGTAGACGCAAGCCTATCTGACATTACCCTGATGCCAAATGACTTCGAAAAGGCGATAAATAACATGCCCATGCACTCCGCCCCAGGCCCAGACTCATGGAACTCCATGTTCATCAAGAACTGCAAGAAAAGCAGCTTTTAACATCCTATGGAGAGGAGCATGGACACTGGGGTGTCCCACAGTTACTAAATACAACAGACATAGCCCCACTCCACAAAGGGGCCAGTAAAGCAATAGCAAAAGAACTACAGACCAATAGCGCTAACATCCAATATCTAAAAATCTTTGAAAGAGTTCTAAGAAGCAAGATCGCCATTCATCTAGATACCCATCAATTACACAACCCAGGGTAGCATGGGTTTAGAGCAGGTTGCTGTGTGTCCCAACTACTGGACCACTACGACAAGGTCCTGTATGTTCTAGAAGACAAACAGAATGCAGATGTTATATACACAGAATATGCAAAAGCCTTTGACAAGTGTGACCATGGTGTAATAGCACACAAAATTGTGATAAAGGAATAACAGGAAAAGTTGGTAGATACATCTATCATTTCCTGTACTCCCCGCTTGTTCCTCATCCTCATATCAGACATAGACAGGGATATAAACCACAGTGCGTGTCTTCCTTTGCAGATGACACCCGAATCTGCATGACAGTGTCCACCATTTAAGATACTGCAAGACTCAAGCAGACATCAACAAATCTTTAAATGGCTGCAGAAAACAATATGAAGTTCAATGATGAGAAATTTCAATTAGTACTCCAAATGGAAAACGTGAGGAAATTAAAATCATCGGAGTATAAACAAATTCCAACCACACAATAGAGAAAAACTAATGTCAAAGACCTGGGAGTGATCATGTCAGAGGATCTCACCTTCAAGGACCATAAACTTACCAATCGTATCTGCTAGAAAAAATGACAGGATGAATAATGAGAACCTTCAAAACCAGGGATGCCAAGCCCATGTTGACACTTTAGGACTTGTTCTATCTAGGCTGGAATATTGCTGCACACTAACTGCACCTTTCAAGGCAGGTGAAATTGCTGACCTAGAAAATGTTTAGAGAACCTTCACGGCACGCATAACTGTGATAAACCACCTCAATTACTGGGAACGCTTGAAGTTCTTAAACGTGTACTCCCTAGAATGCAGGCGGGAGAGATACATTATTATATATACAGTGGTACCTCTACTTATGAGCTTAATTCGTTCCAGACGGCTATTCAAGTGCCAATACCGAAGGAATTTGTTCCCATAAGAAATAATGAAAATTAGGTTAATCCATTTCAGACCCCCAAAAATACACTTACAAAAGCACCTACAAAAATACACTTACATAATTGTTCAGGTTGGGAGCTGCTCGTAAGTAGAGGTACCACTGTACTTGGAAAATTTTAGAGGGATTAGTACCAAACTTGCACACGAGAATCACTCCTTACGAAAGCAAAAGACTCAGCAGACGATGTAACATTCCCCCATTGAAAAGCAGGGGTGCCACTAGCATATTGAGAGATAACACAATAAGTGTCAGGGGCCCAAGACTGTTCAACTGCCTTCCAGCATACATAAGGGGGATTACCAATAGACCCCTGGCTGTCTTCAAGCAGGCACTGGACAGGCACCAAAAGTCGGTACCTGACCAGCCAGGCTGTGGTTTGTACGTTGGACTGCATGTGGCCAGCAGTAACAGCCTAGTTGATCAGGCCCTGATCCACCATGAGACCTGGTCACAGACCGGGCTGTGGGGGCATTGACACCTGGAACACTCTCCAGGTAAACTCCAGGTAGAGGAAAAACAAGAGGAAAATGGAAGTACAAAAGAAGTACACAGTTAAGGGATCAGCTGGAGTTCGTCTGTGTGTTGACATTTTCTGTCTCTCTCATGGCAGCTTAAGAAATTATTATACTCAGTGAACAGGGTATGTTGATGGTAATCATAATAATAATAATAATAATAATTAATATAAATAATAATAATAGCTCTGGGGCACTTTAACCCTTTGAGGGTCAGTCACATACTAGTATGTCATTGCAGCCATGGTCGGTCACGTACTTGTACTCCTAAATTCTAGCACCTTCAAATCTGGTGGAAGAAAGCTGGCAGGCCTACATATGAAAGAATGGGTTTGCGTGGTCAGTGTGCGCAGTATAAAAAAATCCTGAAGCACGCAGTACATAATGAGAAAAAAAAACTCAGACCGTTTTTTTAGCTTAAAACAGCGACGTTTGGGTGTATTTTCATATGGTATTTATGGTTGTATTCTCGTTTTCTTGGTCTCGTTTGATAGAATGGAAGATATGTTATAGAAATAATGAAGATTTTGATTAGTTTTTCGATGACAAGTACCTTGAAACTGAGCGTAAAGTAGCAAAAATGTTTGATTTTTACCAATGTTCAAGAGTAAACAAATCACGCCATGCGTCCAATACACATCAACTGGCATGTCTAATATTCTTGCACAAGTGCACTGATATTATTTATACCATTTTTACAATGATGCAGATGTATACATAACAGTAAATCTTCTATTTTTTTGTTAGAATAAAAATTCAAAATGGAAAGCAAAAGTAATGTAAGAGGGGCCTGGAGACGTGACTAATGAACAGATAAAATGTTATTTGAGTGCCAGGAATGTCTGTCTCGTTTATTCTGGGCCCTATTTTGAAATTGGAATCTTTTGAAATTTGTGTGAAATTGGCCAAATTGCCAATTTCTGACCACCTTATTGGGCAGTTGAAATCGGTAAATTGGCAATTTCTTATGCTCAATTTATAGAAAAAATAGAATTCTAGCGAAATAGCTATAATTTGAGTAGACTGAAACATTAGAATTTGCCAAAAATAAGGCTCAAAGTGGGCGAAATCGCCGATGCGTAAATATCGCTGATACAGCTAACTTTGCGAGAGCATAATTCTGTTAGTTTTCCATCAAATTTCATAATTTCGGTGTCATTATGATTGGAAAAAGATTCTCTATGATTTCATAGGAAAAAATAATTTTTTTTTTGCGAAAATTTTTCGACCCTGAGAACAAGTTTGGGAGAGGGCCTCTCGACCCTCAAAGGGTTAAATGTTATACGTATTTCATAATAATAAACATGACACAAGAGAGGGTTCCCTGCAGCAGTGCAATTTATCAAATGTCACTGACTGTCATCAGTTATCTGACACTTGTCACAACACCATAAAAAGAAGTGACCACGACCATTATAGAAACTTATGAGCTATGTGCTAAACATTCACTCTTTTTCAGTAAGTCAGTCAAGTCAGTAAGTCATTCAGTCAAGTCAGTAAGTCATTCAGTCAAGTCAGTAAGTCATTCAGTCAAGTCAGTAAGTCATTCAGTCAAGTCAGTAAGTCATTCAGTCAAGTCAGTGTGTCATTCAGTCAAGTCAGTGTGTCATTCAGTCAAATCAGAGTGACATTCAGTCAAATCAGTGTGTCATTCAGTCAAGTCAGTGTGTCATTCAGTCAAATCAATGTGTCAGTCAGGCAGACAGATAGACAGACATAATAAAGATGCTCAAATTAATAAAAACTGACATATATGGAGAGGTATCTGAGGGTGTGTGGGGCTGGGGGCTATACAGAAAGAGGGAGAAAGTGGGGAGAGGGAGGGGTGGTGACAGTAAGGGGTCATTCCTTGATTAACGAAGAAATCATTTACCGACAGGGTCTTAGGCCCTTATCTCTGTCATTAAGTGAGGAGAGGCTATATAATACACAGAGAATCTGTAGTTTGGAGACCAGGAGGAGGTGAGGGATTACAAAAACTATTATCCAGAGGGCTGAGGAGGGGTTATTGAGGTTTCTCAGACATGTAGAGAGGAAGGAACGAGATTGAATGACTTCAAGAGTGCATAAATCTGTAGTGGAGGGAAGGCAGAGTAGGGGTCAGCCTAGGAAAGGTTGGAGGGAGGGAGTAAAGGAGGCTTTGTGTGTGAGGGGCTTGGACTTCCAGCAAGCATGTGTGAGTGTGCTAGGTAGGATCGAATGGAGACAAATGGATTTTAGGACTTCACATGCTGTTGGAGTGTGAGCAAGGTAATATTTATGAAGGGATTCAGGGAAACCAGCAGGCCAGACTTAAGTCCTGGAGATGAGAAGTACAGTGCCTGCACTCTGAAGGAGGGGTGTTAATATTGCAGTTTAATAACTGTTGTGTAAGGGTGCCTCTG
Organism: Cherax destructor; assembly: GCA_009830355.1. Lineage (NCBI taxonomy): Eukaryota > Metazoa > Arthropoda > Malacostraca > Decapoda > Parastacidae > Cherax > Cherax destructor. The sequence goes on from WNWK01009466.1 coordinate 18,786, forward strand.
GCAAGACATTGATGGAATGAATGATGAAAGTTTTTCTTTTTTTGCCTTGGTGGGAAACAGCTGATGTGTTATTAAAAAAAAAAATATCTGCCAAGTTTTGGTTATTACACTATTGAAAAATACCGGCATAATTTTATACAACACTTTAAAATTAACTAAACATGAATCTGTTTGTGGGCAGGGAAAAAAATTTGGAGCATTACCCGCAGAATATTTCCCCAGCTCAGGCTGCCACCTGGCTGTGGGTCAGACCACAGTCTCAGCAGGGTAGACCTACTACCATCCCCTGCCACCCCCATCCCAGCCTTCCGTGCATACTTGTCTAGTATGATTCTCTCCTTCGAGCTAGCTGTGTTTGTGAATTGTGTTTCGATGTTTTAATTGCCATATCTTGTATCTGCCAAGCAATCATGACACCAGTAGACATACCAGTGTTGCTGAAAGTGGCAAGAAAAGGTTTAGGCATTTAAGTCGGAGTTTTGAAGAAAACTGAGATATTAGACAAGCTTAAGAGTGGCTCATGTGTGGTGGATATAGTGAGAGCCTTTAATGAAGCATCAGGCAAATATACAAGTTTGTGTAATGAATAACACAGGGTGTCATCTCACATAATGAATAACCCAGGGTGTCATTTCACATAATGATTAATACAGGGTGCCGTCCCATAGGGAAGTGTTTTTGGCCCACTTCTCTTTCTCATTTACATAAACGACCTACCAAATGCATCTCAACTACTCAAACTCATACAGTCATCCCTCGGTTTTCGGTTTTAATCCGTTCCAGATGGATCGGCTAAAACCAAAATCGGCGAAAACCAAAACTATTTTCCCCATAAGAAATAATGGAAATTCAATTAATCCGTTCCAGAATTCCAGAGGTTTGGAAAAAAAAATTGGGGGGCCTAAAAGATAGATTTACATGCACAAATGAATGAACTCTATGTGGCACTTACCTTTATTGAAGACTGATGTTGCTGGATGGAAGAGAGGGAGGAGTGGAGAGGGAAGAGACCCTATTTTTTTGGAGGGGAATCCCCTTCCATAAGGAATTTAGGTACCAAGTCCTTATCTGGGGTTACTTCCCTGCATGCCTTCTACACTCCCTGCATACCTGCTACACTCCCTGCATACCTGCTACATTCCCTGCATACATGCTACACTCCCTGCATACATGCTACACTCCCTGCATACATGCTACACTCCCTGCATACATGCTACACTCCCTGCATACATGCTACACTCCCTGCATACCTGCTACACTCCCTGCATACCTGCTACACTCCCTGCATACATGCTACACTCCCCTGCATCATGCTACACTCCCTGCATACATGCTACACTCCTGCATACCTGCTACACTCCTGCATCCTGCTCACTCCTGATACTGCTACACTCCCTGCATACCTGCTACACTCCCTGCATACCTGCTACACTCCTGCATCTGCTACACTCCTGCATACATCCCCGCACATGCTACACTCCTGCATACTGCTACACTCCTGCTACATGCTACACTCCCTGCATACATGCTACACTCCCTGCATACATGCTACACTCCCTGCATACATGCTACACTCCCTGCATACCTGCTACACTCCCTGCATACTGCTACACTCCCTGCATACTGCTACACTCCCTGCATACCTGCTACACTCCCTGCATACCTGCTACACTCCCTGCATACCTGCTACACTCCCTGCATACATGCTACACTCCCTGCATACATGCTACACTCCCTGCATACATGCTACACTCCCTGCATACCTGCTACTCCCCTGCATACCTGCTACACTCCCTGCATACATGCTACACTCCCTGCATACATGCTACACTCCCTGCATACATGCTACACTCCCTGCATACATGCTACACTCCCTGCATACCTGCTACACTCCCTGCATACCTGCTACACTCCCTGCATACATGCTACACTCCCTGCATACCTGCTACACTCCCTGCATACCTTCTACACTCCCTGCATACCTGCTACACTCCCTGCATACCTGCTACACTCCCTGCATACCTGCTACACTCCCTGCATACCTGCTACACTCCCTGCATACCTGCTATACTCCCTGCATACATGCTACACTCCCTGCATACAAGCTACACTCCCTGCATACATGTTACACTCCCTGCATACCTGCTACACTCCCTGCATACCTGCTACACTCTCTGTATACCTGCTATACTCCCTGCATACCTGCTATGCTCCTTGCATACCTGCTACACTCCCTGCATGCCTGCTACACTCCCTGCATGCCTGCTACACTCCCTGCATGCCTGCTACACTCTTAAACTCCATCGTGTTTCTCACTTTCTTTACCAAAGGACTGGCACTAGGAGCTTTTTTTGGGCCTATGGTAGTTTATTTAGTAATCACACACAATAATCAAGGGCCAAAAACAATGAATTGTTAATAAATGTTTTGTATGAACTCCTGGGGTGATGTTTACTCAAGCGTAAACAATGATAGACTGCTTGACAATGTGCGTGGGTGGCGGGCCTACGGCCTTTGTATGTGTGCAGCACTGGTGGACAGGTCCCATACGGTCGGCAAAAACTAAAACAATCGGCGAAAACTGAGACAAATTTTCCCCGAAAAAAGTCGGCGAAAACCAAAATCGGCGAAAACTGGGACAATCGAAAACCGAGGGATGACTGTACCATTTGCAGATGACACTACATATGTCTTCTCTCACCCATGCCCAGTCACACTAGCCAACACTGTAAATGCTGAATTACAGAAAATATCTACCTGGATGATGACTAACAAGCTTACCCTCAATGTTGACAAAACCTATTCATTCAGTTTGGGAACAGAGCTACAAATGTTCCACTTAACATAATGATAAACGGATCACTTGTCACAAAACTAACAGAGGGAAAATTCTTAGGGAATCCACCTTGACAGTGGCCTCAAATTTCAGACAATACAACAAATTTCCAAGAAAGTCTCCAAGACCGTAGGAATACTATACAAGATAAGGTACTATGTTCCACAACCAGCTCTCCTTTCCCTTTATCACTCACTAATTTACCCCTATCTTACCTATAGAATCTGTGCATGGGGCTCAACAACAATAAATCACCTCAAATCATTAATAAAACAACAAAAGGCTGCAGTCCGAATGATAACAAATTCCCATTCTAGACAACATACTCCACCAATATTCAAAAGTCTGAACTTACTCACCATACAAGACATCCATACTTTTTACAGTCCTATTACATACATAGAACACTAAGCTCAAATATTAACCCACAACTCAAAATTTTCCTAACCAACCTTAACCCTTTGGGGGTTGACAGGTCTTCTTGGAAAAGTGTTCCTAGGGTCAAAAATTTTTTGGAAAAAAAAAAATTAATTTTTTCTTATGAAATGATACAGAATCTTTGTCCGGTCATAATGCCACCAAAATTATGAAATTTGATCGAAAACTAACGGAATTATGCTTTCGCGAGAAGTTCGCAGTATCTATGACACTGACGCATCGGCGATTTCACCCACTTCGAGCCCTATTTTCGACAAATTCCAATGTTTCAGTCTCCTACAATTATAGCTATTTCGCTAGAACTCCATTTCTTCTATCGATTGAGTACACGAAACCGCCAATTTACCAATTTCATTTACCCAAAATAGTGGTCAGAAAATGGCAATTTTTCAATTTCACACAAATTTCAAACGATGCCAATTTCAAAATAGGGTCCAGAGTAAACAAGGCAGACATTCCTGGCACAATCATCCACAAACACCAGCACCCACAATTTAAAAGAAATACTATTATTTCTGTTGCATTTGTATTCTTAACCCTTTGGGGGTCAACAGGCCTTCTCAGGAAAGTGTTCCTGGGGTCGAAAATTTTTTGGAAAAAAAAAAAATTAATTTTTTCTTATGAAATGATAGAGAATCTTTTTCAGATCATAACGCCACCAAAATTATGAGATTTGATCGAAAACTAATGAAATTATGCTTTCGCGAAGTTATCGGTATCTATGACACTGACGCATTGGCGATTTCACCCACTTCGAGCCCTATTTTCGACAAATTCCAATGTTTTAGTCTCCTAAAATTATAGCTATTTCGCTAGAACTCCATTTCTTCTATCGAATGAGTAGAAGAAACTGCCTATTTACCAATTTCATCTACCCAAAATAGTGGTCAGAAAATGGCAATTTTCCAATATCACACAAATTTCAAACGATGCCAATTTCAAAATAGGGTCCAGAGTAAACAAGGCAGACATTCCTGGCACTAAAATAACATGTTCTCTGTTCATTAGCCACGTCTCCAGGCCTCTGTTCCATTACTTTTGCTTTCCATTTTGATTTTTTATTCTCACAAAAATAGAAGATTTACTGTTATGTATACAACTGCATTATTGTAAAAATGTTATAAATAATATCAGAGCACTTGTGCATGAATAAAAGACTCGCCAGTTGATGTGTATTGGACGCATGGTGTGATTTGTTTACTCTTGAACATCGTCAAAAATCAAACATTTTCGCTACTTTGAGCTCAATTTCAAGGTACTTGTCATTGTCATACGAATCAAAATTATCTCTATTTCTGTAATATATCTTCCACTCTATCAAATGAGACCAAGAAAACTTGAATATATCAATAAATACCATACGAAAATCGACTGCAAAGTCGCTGTTTTAATCGAAAAAAACGGTCAGTTTTTTTTCTCTCATTATGCAGTGTGTACTGCAGGATTTTTTTTATACTGCACACACTGACCACACAGACCCATTCTTTCATATGTATGCCTACCAGACGTTTTCTGCTTAAATTGAGGCCGATAGAATTTGGGCATACTAGTACGGCACCAACCCCTGCTCGTAAAACGTACTAGTACGGCACCGACCCCAAAAGGGTTAAGCAGTAAAAACAACATAATACATGTAGATCACAATAATGAACAACAATTATATATTCACTCTTATTTATGTAACATCTGGAGGTCTAAAAAAAAGTTGGTTGGCTTTTTTTGGGGCTCCAAGGAACATAACCATATTTTTCCCGTAAGTTCTTCAGTTTATCTAACACGGATTTACATAACACGGAATTTTCAGGAATGTAACTACAGTGGACCCCCGGCTAACGTTCATTCCAGATAACGTTATTTTCGGCTAAAGGTTGCTTTTTACGTTCAATATTTTTTTCGGCTAGCGTTATTTACTCAGCTAGCGTTACGTACCGGACCTGTCTGCCCGCTCTGCGCTTGCGCACCTCCTCCCAGGACGCCAGTCCAGCGTTGTTTACACTTGAGTGCACAATACCCAGCACGCTCTTTCAAGCATTCACAATACATTTGGTTTCTTTTTTGGTGATTTAGTGACTGTCACTGTGAAATGTCACCATGGGTCTAAAGAAGCTTCCTAGTGGCACCCCTGTGGTAAAGAGAGTGAGGAACACAATCGAACTGAAGAAGGATATTGTTGAAAAATATGAGAGTGGCGTACGTGTGGGTGAGCTTGCCAAGATGTATGGAAAAAGACAATCTACTATCACCACTATCCTGGCAAAGAGAAAAGAAATCAAGGAAGGTAATGTTGCAAAAGGGGTTGATTTATTTACGAAACAAAGATCGAAAACAGTGGATGAAGTTGAGAAGTTATTACTGTTATGGATCAATGAAAAACAGATAGCGGGTGATAGTATTTCCACGGCGATAATTTGTGAAAAGGCAAGGCAGTTGCACGCAGATCTTGTCAAGACAATGCCTGGAACCAGTGGTGAGGAGAGTGATTTTAAAGCCAGCAGAGGCTGGTTTGAGAGGTTTAAGAAACGTAGTGGCATACACTGTGTTGTGAGGCATGGTGAGGCAGCCAGCTCAGACAAACGAGCAGCTGAAAAATTTGTGCAGGAATTCCAGGGGTTCAGACACTGAACAATTCCTCCCCCAACAAGTGTTTAATTGTGATGAAACAGGCCTCTTTTGGAAGAAAATGCCAAAGAGGACCTTCATTACTAAGGAGGAAAAGGCACAGCCAGGACACAAGCCTATGAAAGACAGGCTAACTCTTATGATGTGTGCCAATGCCAGTGGTGATTTTAAAGTGAAGCCTTTACTGGTGTATCACTCAGAAAATCCCAGAGCCTTCAAGAAACACAATGTTAACAGGAATAATTTGTGTGTGCATTGGAATGCTAACAGTAATGCATGGGTCACTAAGGACTTTTTCGTGGAATGGTTGACTGCAGTGTTTGGCCCTAGTGTGAAGAAATACCTCCTGGAAAAGAAATTGCCACTCAAGTGCCTCCTGCTACTGGACAATGCTCCTGCTCATCCTCACAACTTGGATGACTTTTTGTCTGATAAGTTTAGTTTCATCACAGTGAAGTTCTTGCCTCCTAACACCACTCCTCTTATCCAGCTCATGGACCAGCAGGTCATTTCCAACTTCAAGAAACTGTACACCAAAGCAATGTTTCAAAGGTGCTTTGATGTAACTTCAGCCTCTGCATTAACCCTAAGAGAGTTCTGGAAAGATCACTTCAATATCGTGCATTGCATAGGCCTTATAGGTAATGCTTGGGAGGGAGTGACTTCCAGGACTTTGAACTCTGCTTGGAGACCACTGTGGCCAGATTGTGTTGAAAAGAGGGATTTTGAAGGATTTGAGGCTGGCCCTGACGACCCTGTGCCTGTTGTGGACTCTATAGTGGCATTGGGGAACAGCCTGGGGTTGGAGGTGAGTGGTGAGGATGTGGAAGAGTTGGTGGAGGAGCACAGGGTAGACCTAACCACTGAAGAGCTGAGAGAGCTTCATCAGCAACAGCAGCAGATGACATTTAAGGAAATTGATTCAAAGGAGGAGGCTGGACAGGTTGAGGTAGTAACTTCTTCAGAAATTAAGGAAATTTTTTCCAAATGGGCTGATGTGCAGACATTTGTTGAAAAACACCACCCTGAGCAAGCTGAAGCAAACCACATCTACAACATGTTCAGTGACAGAATCTTGCCCCACTTCAGAAAAATGTTGAAGAGTCGCCAGAAACAGAGGACTCTGGACAGTTATTTTTTCTAAGAAGAGTTCTAGTGACTCTCAAGCTGGTCCTAGTGGCATTAAAAGACCAAGAAGGAAAGTAACCCCAGAGAGGGACTTGTTACCTGAAGTCCTTTTGGAGGGAGATTCCCCTTCCAAAAACTAAGCACTCCCTCACTCCTCCTCCCAGTCTTAAAGATGCCAGCAAGTCTCTTCAATAAAGGTAAGTAAATGTTATTTTATATGTTTATTTTATAATTTATTTATAAATTTTAAATTGTATGTAGTATTTATGTGTGTTTTCTGTATGTAAAACTATAGTTATTCTTTAAAAAATTAATTTTTTTGTGAATATTTTTTGGATGTCTGGAACGGATTAATTGTATTTACATTATTTCTTATGGGAAATAAGGTTTCAGATAACGTTTTTTTTGGTTAAAGCTCTAGCTTCTGGAACGGATTAAGAACGTTAACCGGGGGTCCACTGTACCATGTAATACAGTGGAACCTCTACTAACGAGCGCATCCACGTGCGAGTTTTTCCAGATGTGAGCAGTCAATCGGTCGATTTTTTGCTTCTACAAGCGAGTGAAATTTCCAGATGCGAGCGGGCCTCAAGGGAGATTCTTTGACGCTGGTGAGGGGCTCTTGCTCTTGATCTAGGAAATTGGATCTCATTTGTTTGTTGGACTATCTTATTGAAACTTGGGCAATGTATGATGGAAAGATGTTTCTTAACGTACACCAAAATTGAAAGAAATCTGACTGTAAATAACCGAGTTCACTTCTCAGCCTTAGCCGGCCCTAAGTGGTATATTTTCGTATGGTTTTTATGGTTGTATTCTCGTTTTTGGTCTCAATTGATAGAATGGAAGATATTACAGAAATAGATATGATTTTGATTGCTTTCACAACGAAAAGTACCTTGAAATTGAGCTCAAAGTAGCTGAAATGTTTGATTTTTGCCAATGTTCAAGAGTAAACAAATACCTGTCCGAATGGGTTGACATTATTTGTACAATTATTACAATAATGCAATTGTCTGCATAACAGTAAATCTTCTATTTTTTGTGTGAATAAAAATTCCAAATGGTAAGCAAGAGTATTATTATAAGAATACATACGTACTAATAATAATAATAATAATATGTAAAATATAATAATTATATACATAATATATGTAATATAATATAATATAAATTATTATAAGAATACGCATGTACTAATAAATATGTACAGTGGACCCCCAGAGTTCGTTAGCGTCGGAATTCGTGAAAATCGGAGTTCGTGAAGTTTTTTCGCAAAAATATTGGTTCGGTGTTCACGAATCCACTCAAAGTTCATGATTCGTCCCGGACGCATATGCTTGGCCCGAGCGGGCCCAACACTCCATTCAGAGTCAGTGTGCCATTGTTTACCAGCGAGAGACCACCACCCACGTATTCATACCATACATTTTGTCATTATTCCATTGTTTTTAGTGCTTGCAACTGCTAAATAAGCCACCATGGGCCCCAAGAAAGCTCCTAGTGCCAGCCCTTTACCAAAGGGCTGGCACTAGGGAGAATGTCTTCTTAAGTGATTCAGTAATTCTACGATATGTTATGATACTAAAACAGCAAAAATTGATAAAGACCAGCAATAAAGTGTAGCATTAACAGTGTAGGAAGTAAGTTAAGTGATTAGGCGATAGAAAAATGAGTACACAAAACTGAACTCCTCCAATGTTGTTGGCATTATATAGAGCGACTGACAACACTGCTGTGTGTCTGGCGGCCATCACTATTTAAGGCGTATCATTCAGTAGCCCTTATACACCCAACAACAAACACCACAACTCCAGTCCTCAGAGTCATAATGATATTTTATTCATTCTAGAGTATATGTCATGTTTCTATGTTATTAATATTGTTTAATATTAGATGAAGTGTAATAGATAAATAAGTCGTATAGATGATATTAGCGAAATATTGAAGGACTATCTTGTCCTGTCCCCAAACACACACCCTTGTTGCCGGCACAATTCCAAACATTCCCCAGAAACAGAACTCTCTGGAACACTTTTTTGAGCAACAGGGGTCCAGTGACTCTCAAGCTGGTCATAGTAGCATTAAAAAAAAGAAGGAAGTAACCAGGGAAAGGACTTGGTACCTGAAGTCTTTATGGAAGGGGATTTCTCTTCCAAACAAAAGCAACTCTTCCATCCTCTTCCCTCCTCCCGTCTTCCACACATCAACAACTCTTCAATAAAGGTAAGTGACATGTTATTATTGTTTTATTCTTCATGTCTCATTGTTTTCTGTGTAATTTAATGTATATTTAATGTACAAAAATATTTTATTTTAATACTTTTGGGTGTCTGAAACGGATTAATTTTATTTCCATTATTTCTTATGGGGAAAATAATTCGAAGTTCGTGATATTCGGTGTTCGCCGGGCCCTCTGGAATGGATTAATCACGAACTCCGGGGGTCCACTGTAATTATAATAATAATACTATAAGTGAGTTTCAGATCGCCACCACAAGATGGCAGTGGGTATCAAAACATCGCCGCTCTCTCCGCCTCCACTAAAACTACTCACATTCGTAATATTTCATTCATTCTAGTGTATATTCAGTGGACCCCCAAGTTTCGAACATTCTTCATTCCAGAATGCTGTCCGAATTTATTCCCATAAGGAATGATGTAAATTAAATTAGTCCATTTCAGACCCCCCCAAAAATACACTTATAAAAGCACTTACAATAATAAACTTACATAAAAGGGCGAGTTTTGAGTGTTCGATTTCCGAGGGTCCACTGTCCACTAAATTGTGATAGATAAATAAGCCGTAGAGTTGATATTTTTTTTTATTTTTTTTTATTAACACATTGGCCGATTCCCACCAAGGCAGGGTGGCCCAAAAAAGAAAAACTTTCATCATCATTCACTCCATCACTGTCTTGCCAGAGGGGTGCTTTACACTACAGTTACAAAACTGCAACATTAACACCCCTCCTTCAGAGTGCCGGCACTGTACTTCCCATCTCCAGAACTCAAGTCCGGCCTGCCGGTTTCCCTGAATCCCTTCATAAATGTTACTTTGCTCACACTCCAACAGCACGTCAAGTATTAAAAACCATTTGTCTCCATTCACTCCTATCAAATACGCTCACACATGCTTGCTGGAAGTCCAAGCCCCTCGCACACAAAACTTCCTTTACCCCTTCCCTCCAACTTTTCCTAGGCCAACCCTAACCCCGCCTTACCTCCACTACAGATTTATACACTCTCGAAGTCACTCTGTCTCGTTCCATTCTCTCTACATGTCCAAACCACCTCAACAATCCCTCCTCAGCTCTCTGGACAATAGTTTTGGTAATCCCGCACCTCCTCCTAATTTCCAAACTCCGAATTCTCTGCATTATATTCACACCACACATTGACCTCAGACACGACATCTCCACTGCCTCCAGCCTTCTCCTCATTGTTGGTAAAACTATACTCTCATACATTCCCCTCTTTACTTCCATGGACAAAGTTCTTTGTCTCCACAGACTCCGAAGTGCTCCATTCACCCTTTTCTCCTCATCAATTCTATGATTCACCTCATCCTTCATAGACCCATCTGCTGACATGTCCACTCCCAAATATCTGAATACATTCACCTCCTAGATACTCTCTCCCTCCAACCTGATATCCAATCTTTCATCACCTATTCTTTTTGTTATCCTCATCACCTTACTCTTTCCTATATTCACTTTCAATTTTCTTCTTTTACACACCCTACCAAATTCATCCACCATCCTGTGCAACTTCTCTTCAGAATCTCCCAAAAGCACAGTGTCATCAGCAAAAAGCAACTGTGACAACTCCACTTTGTATTTGCTTCTTTATCTTTTAGCCCCACACCTCTTGCCAAGACCCTGCATTCACTTCTCTTACAACCCCATCTATAAATATATTGAACAACCATGGTGACATCACACATCCTTGTCTAAGGCCCACTTTTACTGTGAAATAGTCCCCTTCCCTCCTACACACTCTAACCTGAGCCTCACTATCCTCATAAAAACTCTTCACTGCTTTCAGTAACCTACCTCCTATTCCATACAACTGCAACATCTGCCACATTGCCCCCCTATCTACCCTATCATACGCCTTTTCCAAATCCATAAATGCCACAAAAACATCTTTACCATTATCCAAATACTGTTCCCCTATATGTTTCACTGTAAACACTTGGTCTACACACCCCCTACATTTCCTAAAGCCCCCTTGTTCATCTGCTGTCCTGCTTTCTGTCTTACTCTTAATTCTTTCAATAATAACTCTACCATACACTTTACCAGGTACACTCAACAGACTTATTCCCCTATAATTTTTGCACTCTCTTTTGTCCCCTTTGCCTTTATACAAAGGAACAATACACGCTCTCTGCCAATCCCTAGGTACCTTACCCTCTTCCATACATTTATTAAATAATAGCACCAACCACTCCAAAACTATATCCCCACCTGCTTTTAACATTTCTATCTTTATCCCATCAATCCCAGCTGCCTTACCCCCTTTCATTCTACCCACTGCCTCATGAACTTACCCTACACCCACAACTGGCTCTTCCACACTCCTACAAGATGTTATTCCTCCTTGCCCTACACACGAAATCACAGCTTCCCTGTCCTCATCAACATTTTACAACTCCTCAAAATATTATCTCCATCTTCCCGATACCTCTAACTCTCCATTTAATAACTCTCCTCTCCTAAAAAGAGAAGAAGAAAAAGAGTTGATATTAGAGAAATTATTTAAGTGTTTTGTGGAGCCTGGAATTCCACTGGGAAATTCTCGTGTTTTCATTACGTTTCATGCAGTTATTTCGCGAAATTTCTTCTTTCTAACCATGGGTCTTAACCCTTAAACGGCCCAAACGGGGCAGTAGCGGTAAGAACGTATATATACGTTTGGGCCGTTTAAGGGTTAAGAAAGCAAGTGCAAAAGACAGTGCTGAGATGAAAATGAGGATGATTTCCATGGAATTAAAGCAGCAAATCATACATAAACACAAACTAGGTGTACCATTAAGAGTGTACTATTAAGAGTGTACTATTGAGAGTGTACCATTAAGAGTGTAACCATTAAGCCATTAAGCGAGAGAAAAAGGATGATCTAATGGAGTTTGCCTTACAAACAGTTTTCTGTTATAAAAGCATGGGAAGGTATGCCAGGAGCAACAACAACAATGTCCACTGACTCCTCCTCCCCTAACACTACTCATATATGTAATATTTCATTCATTCTAGTGTATATATCATGTATCTATGTTATTAATATTGTTTATTACGTCATATTAGATGAATTGTGATAGATAAACAAGCCATAGAGTTTATATTAGGGAAATTATTGAAGTATTTTGTGGAGCCTGGAATTCCACTGGAACGGATTAATTCCATTTCTATTAATTTAAATGAGAAAAATTGACTCTGCAAATGAGCAAATCCAGTTGCGAGCAAGCTCCTGGAATGGATTAAACTCGTTAGTAGAGGTTCCACTGTATAATGGTCTATTGTATCATACTCTCACATAAACATCACTCCCACACATGAATACCATATCCAACTATGTATTACTTACACTAATGAATGTTATTTCTACACCCTGATGTAGAGCCGAGTTAGAAGTCACTGTCTACCTTGTGTGTTCCTGGGGTTAACGCCCTCATGGAATGGTCCCAGACGAGGCATCCACTACACTGTTTATAAATAAAAAAAAAGCACAATACCGTGACTGGAACAATACACAAATAACCCACACATAGGAGAGAGGAGCTTACCACGACATTTTGGTCTGACTTGGACCATTTACAAAGTCACACTAAGAGAAAGGAGAGAAGGGGCAGTATATATAGGCCAGCAGACAGGGACGGAACAGGAAAGGAAGTAGAGAGGTAGTGGTGGTAATAGTGTAATAGTGGAGTAAGTGGGGGGGTAAAAAGAACCAAACACCCAAGGCAGAAGAAAGGAAACCCAAAGAAGAAAGAGGAAAAAGGAAAGGGGAAGAAGGAGAAGGAGAAAAAAGAATTGGTTTAAGTCATGGGTGTTCTGAAGTTTGACAAAAACTGTAAATTAAATTAATCCGTTTCAGACACCCAGGAGTATTAACCCTTTGGGGGTCGATAGGCACTCTCCCAAACTTGTTCTCAGGGTCGAAAATTTTTGGGAAAAAAACAAAAAATCTTATGAAATGATAGAGAATCTTTTTCCGATCATAACAACACCAAAAGTATGAAATTTGATTGAAAACTTACGGAATTATGCTATTGCGAATTTATCGGTCTCGACGATGTTTACACATCGGCGATTTCGCCCACTTTGAGCCCTATTTTTCGCCAATTCCAATATTCCAGTCTAATAAAATCATAGCTACTTAGCTAGAACTCCATTTCTTCTATCGACTGAGTACAAGAAACTGTCCATTTACCAATTTCAACAACCCAAAAAAGTGGTCAGAAATTTGCAATTTGGCCAATTTCACACAAATTTTAAACGATGCCAATTTCAAAATGGGGTCCAGAATAAACAAGGCAGACATTCCTGGCACTCAAATAACATCTTCTCTGTTCATTAGTCACGTCTCCAGGCCCCTCTTACATTACTTTTGCTTTATATTTTTAATTTTTATTCTCACATAAAACAGAAGATTTACTGTTATGTATACAACTGCATCATTGTAAAACCGGTATAAATAATATCACCACACTTGTGAAAGAATATTAGACTCACCAGTTGATGTGTATTGGACGCATGGTGTGATTTGTCTACTCTTGAACATCAGCAAAAATCGAACATTTTCGCTAATTTGAGCTCAATTTCAAGGTATTTGTCATCGTAAAACCAATCAAAATCATCCCTATTTCTGTAGTATATCCTCCATCCTATCAAATGAGACCACGAAAACGAGAATGCATCAATAAATACCATAGGAAAATAGACTGCAAAGTCGCTGTTTTAAACGAAAAATACGGTCAGAGTTTTTTTTTTCTCATCGTGCAGTGTGTGCTGCAGGATTTTTGTTATACTGCGCACACTGACCACACAGACCCATTCTTTCATATGTAGGTCTACCAGCAGTTTCCCATTTAATTTGAGGCCGCTAGAATTTATGCATACTAATACGGCACCGACCCCCAAAGGGTTAATAAAAAATAATTTTTCAGAGATTAAATATAGATTTACATACAGAAAAGAATGACAATTAAATATAAAGCATTATTAACATGTATAAATGAACATTTAACATCACGCTTACCTTTATTGGCGACTCTTGTTGGTGTATGGAAGATGGAGAAGAGAGGGAGGTGAGTTTATTGTCTGGAGGCAGGACAAAACATTTCGATATGACACTAATATCAGCTCTACAGTTCTTTTATCTATCACAATTCATCTAATATGACATAATAAACAATATTAATTATAAAAGAAACATGATACAGTCAACCCTCCGTTTTCGTGTATCTCTGCTTTTGTGTATTTCAGTTTTCGTGCAGTTTTTTCGAGGAAATTTTCCCTCCGTTTTCGTGTGTTGACCTCCATTTTCGTGCTTGGTACGGAACCTGTCCACCAGTGCCCCGCACATACAAAGGCTGTAGACCGCCACCCACGCACACTGTCACGCAGTGTATCATTGTTTACACTTGAGTGAAGATCACCCCAGGAGTTCATACAAAACATTTATTAACAATTCATTGTTTTTGGCCCTTGATTATTGTGTGTGACTACTAAATAAGCTACCATGGGCCCAAAGAAAGCTCCTAGTGCCAGTCCTTTGGTAAAGAAAGTGAGAAACACGATGGAGTTTAAGAGTGTAGCAAGCAAGCAGGGAGTGTAGCAGGCATGCAGGGTGTGTAGCATGTATGCAGGGAGTGTAGCATGTATGCAGGGAGTGTAACATGTATGCAGGGAGTGTAGCATGAATGTAGGGAGTGTAGCATGAATGCAGGGAGTGTAGCATGTATGCAGGGAGTGTAGCAGGTATGCAGGGAGAGTAGCATGCATGCAGGGAGTGTAGCAGGCATGCAGGGAGTGTAGCAGGCATGCAGGGAGTGTAGCAGGCATGCAGGGAGTGTAGCATGTATGCAGGGAGTGTAGCAGGTATGCAGGGAGTGTAGCATGTATGCAGGGAGTGTAGCAGGTATGCAGGGAGTGTAGCATGTATTTAGGAAGTGTAGCAGGTATGCAGGGAGTGTAGCATGCATGCAGGGAGTGTACCAGGTATGCAGAGAGTGTAGCAGGTATGCTGGGAGTGTATCAGGTATGCAGGGAGTGTAGCAGGTATGCTGGGAGTGTAGCAGGTATGCAAGGAGTGTAGCAGGTATGCAGAGAATGTAGCAGGTATCCTGGGAGTGTAGCAAGTATGCAGAGAGTGTAGCAGGCATGCAGGGAGTGTAGCAGGCATGATGGGAGTGTAGCAGGTATACAGAGAGAGTAGCAGGTATGCAGAGAGTGTAGCATGCATGCAGGGAGTGTAGCATGCATGCAGGGAGTGTAGCAGGTATGCAGGGAGTGTAGCATGCATGCAGGGAGTGTAGCATGCATGCAGGGAGTGTAGCATGCATGCAGGGAGTGTAGCATACAAAGGCTGTAGACCGCCACCCACGCACATTGTCACGCAGTGTAGCATTGTTTACGCTTCAGTGAACATCACCCCAGGAGTTCATACAAAACATTTATTAACAATTCATTGTTTTTGGCCCTTGATTATTGTGTGTGATTACTAAATAAGCTACCATGGGCCCAAAGAAAGCTCCTAGTGCCAGTCCTTTGGTAAAGAAAGTGAGAAACACGATGGAGTTTAAGAGTGTAGCAAGCAAGCAGGGAGTGTAGCAGGCATGCAGGGAGTGTAGCAGGCATGCAGGGAGTGTAGCAGGCATGCAGGGAGTGTAGCAGGCATGATGGGAGTGTAGCAGGTATACAGAGAGAGTAGCAGGTATGCAGAGAGTGTAGCATGCATGCAGGGAGTGTAGCATGCATGCAGGGAGTGTAGCAGGTATGCAGGAGAGTAGCATGCATGCAGGGAGTGTAGCAGGTATGCAGGAGTGTAGCATGTATGCAGGTAGTGTAGCATGTATGCAGGGAGTGTAGCATGTATGCAGGGAGTGTAGCATGTATGCAGGAGTGTAGCATGTATGCAGGGGTGTAGCATGTATGCAGGAGTGTAGCATGATGCAGGAGTGTAGCATGTATGCAGGAGTGTAGCATGTATGCAGGGAGTGTAGCATGTATGCAGGAGTGTACATGTATGCAGGGAGTGTAGCATGTATGCAGGGAGTGTAGCATGTATGCAGGGTGTGAGCATGTATGCAGGGAGTGTAGCATGTATGCAGGAGTGTAGCATGTATGCAGGAGTGTAGCAGGTATGCAGGAGAGTAGCATGCATGCAGGGAGTGTAGCAGGTATGCAGGGAGTGTAGCAGGCATGCAGGAGTGTAGCATGTATGCAGGAGTGTAGCAGGTATGCAGGAGTGTAGCATGTATTTAGGAGTGTACCAGGTATGCAGGGAGTGTAGCATGTATTTAGGAAGTGTAGCAGGTATGCAGGGAGTGTAGCATGCATGCAGGGAGTGTACCAGGTATGCAGAGAGTGTAGCAGGTATGCTGGGAGTGTAGCAGGTATGCAGAGAGTGTAACAGGTATGCAGGGAGTGTAGCATGCATGCAGGGAGTGTAGCAGGTATGCAGAGAGTGTAGCAGGTATGCTGGGAGTGTAGCAGGTATTCAAGGAGTGTAGCAGGTATGCAAGGAGTGTAGCAGGTATGCAGAGAGTGTAGCAGGTATGCTGGGAGTGTAGCAGGTATGCAGAGAGTGTAGCAGGCATGCAGGGAGTGTAGCAGGCATGATGGGAGTGTAGCAGGTATGCAGAGTGTAGCAGGCATGCAGGGAGTGTAGCAGCCATGCAAGGAGTGTAGCATGCATGCAGGGAGTGTATCGGGTATGCAGAAAGAGTAGCATGCATGCAGGAGTGTAGCATGCATGCAGGGAGGCATGCATGCAGGAGTGAGCATGCATGGACTGTAGCATGCATGCAGGGAGGTGCAGATATGCAGGAGGGTAGCAGGTATGCATGGAGTGTAGCATGCATGCAGGAGTGTAGCAGGTATGCAGGGAGTGTAGCATGCATGCAGGAGTGTAGAAGGTATGCAGGGAGTGTAGCAGGTAGCAGGGAGTGTGAAGGTATGCAGGGAGTGTAGCAGGTATGCAGGGAGTGTAGCAGGTATGCAGGAGGTAGCTGCATGCAGGGAGTGTAGCAGGTATGCAGAAGGAGTGTAGCATGCATGCAGGAGTGTAGAAGGTATGCAGAGTGTAGCAGGATGCAGAGTGTAGCAAGTATGCAGGAGTGTAGCATGCATGCAGGGAGTGTAGCAGGATGCAGGAGTGTAGCAGCATGCAGGAGTGTAGCAGGTATGCAGGAGTGTAGCAGGTATGCAGGAGTGTAGCAGGCATGCAGGAGTGTAGCATGATGCAGGGAGTGTAGCATGCATGCAGGAGTGTAGAGGATGCAGGGAGTGTAGCATGCATGCAGGAGTGTAGCAGGTATGCAGGAGGTAGAGCTATGGATGCAGATGCAGGATGTAGCAGGTATGCAGGAGTGTAGCAGTATGCAGGGAGTGTAGCAGGTATGCAGGAGTGTAGCAGGTATGCAGAAGTGGTAGATGTAGCATGTATGCAGGAGTGTAGCAGTATGCGAGTAGATGCAGGTGTAGCATGGATGCAAGGAGTGTAGCATGCATGCAGGAGTGTAGCATGTATGCAGGAGTGTAGCATGTATGCAGGAGTGTAGCATGTATGCAGGGAGTGTAGCATGCATGCAGGGAGTGCAGCATGCGTATGCAGGGAGTGTATGCATGTGCAGGAGAGTGTAGCAGTATGCAGGAGTGTAGCAGGTATGCAGGAGTGTAGCATGCATGCAGGAGTGTCAGCAGCAGGGGCAAAATGTGCATGCTAGGAGTGTAGCAGATGCAGTATGCAGGAGTGTAGCATGATGCAGGATGACTATGAGTGTAGCAGGCATGCAGGGAGTGCAGCATGATGGATGTACTGCAGGGTAAATGTGCATGCATGCGTTAGTGCAGAGTGAGCAGGTATGCAGGAGTGTAGCAGATGCAGGAGTGTACAGGATGCAGGAGTGTAGCAGATGCAGGAGTGTGAGTCAGAGTGTCGATGCAGGGAGTGTACAGGATGCAGGAGTGTAGCATGCATGCAGGGAGTGTAGCAGGTATGCAGAGAGTGTAGCAGTATGCAGGAGTGTAGCAGATGCAGGAGTGTAGCAGTATGCAGGAGGTAGCAGTATGCAGAGATGAGCAGGTAGCATGGGAGTGTAGCAGTATGCAGGAGATGTAGCATGCATGCAGGAGTGTAGCATGCATGAGGGAGTGTAGCAGGTATGCAGGAGTGTAGCATGCATGCAGGAGGGCAGTTGCAGGAGTGTAGCATGCATGCAGGGAGTGTAGCGATGCAGGAGTGTAGCATGATGCGAGTGTCAGGTATGCAGGAGTGTACGTATGCAGGAGTGTAGCAGTATGCAGGGAGTGTACATGTATGCAGGAGTGCATGCAGAGGTACAGTGCAGGGAGTGAGAGCATGCAGGATGAGACATGCAGGTGAGTGAGTAGATGTCATGCAGGAGGAGCATATCAGGGATGTAGCTGCATGCAGGAGTGCTAGCATCATGCAGGAGTGTAGCAGTATCAGAGTGTAGCAGGTATGCAGGAGTGAGCAGGTATGCAGGAGTGTAGCAGGTATTGCAGGGAGTGTAGCAGGTATGCAGGGAGTGTAGCAGGTATGCAGGGAGTGTAGCAGGTATGCAGGGAGTGTAGCAGGTATGCAGGGAGTGTAGCAGGTATGCAGGGAGTGTAGCACGTATACAGGGAGTGTAGCAGACAGGGAGGGAGTGTAGCAGGCATGCAGGGAATTGACCCCAGATAAGGACTTGGTACCTAAATTCCTTATGGAGGGGATTCCCCTTCCAAAAAATAGGGTCTCTTCCCTCTCCCCTCCTCCCTCTCTTCCATCCAGCAACATCAGTCTTGAATAAAGGTAAGTGTCACATTGAGTTCATTCATCTGTGCATGTAAATCTATCTTTAAGGCCCCCAACCCAATTTTTTTTTTTCAAACTTCTGGGTTTCTGGAATGGATTAATTAAATTTCCATTATTTCTTATGGGGAAAATTGTTTCAGTTTTCGTGTGTTTTAGTTTTAGTTGATCCCTCAGGAACGGATTAAGCACGAAAATGGAGGGTTGACTGTATATACTCTATAATGAATAAAATATGTCATTATTGAATGTAAAACCTGTTATGAATATTACATACTTAGCTAATTATTTCCACAACACTTCCATTATAATGACCACGTAAACTAACTGCAATGCAATTAATTGTTTTAAATTGTTATCTCACTCAATTAGTTGCATTGCTACAATTAATTGATTTGTTCAACTTATATTCAAACTTTATAACTTAGATATGCAACTTTACTTATTTTATAAATTATCAACCATAGTGCCAGGAAGGAAAAAAAGCTGGCAGGAAATGACAGAAATTGTACACCAACTGAAAGCATTTCTGGAGTGGAATCACAGTCAGTGGCCTCCACTCCATTACAACAGATATTAGAGCCAGGAAAAAGACCCCCATACCACCAATACCACCAATCCAACTACATTCATCTTTGCTAATATACAGGGTCTAAAGCCAACAACAAACAACAAGGTACCTTTTATTCGTGGACTGCTTACAGAGTCAAACGCTATGCTTGCGGCTTTCACAGAGACCCACATAAGAGATCACTTGGACAATGAAATATGGATCCCGGGCTACAACCTATACAGGTGTGACAGAGTGAACAGGCAAAAAGGGGGGGTTGGCCTGTATATCACAGAGTCACTTATATGTTCAGAACTACTAAATGCCTCAAATGATGTGGTTGAAGTACTAGCAATAAAGGTCGAGAATCAAAACCTAGTCATCGTGGTTGTCTACAAGCCCCCCGGATGCAACGTCCCAACAATTCCAGGAACAGCTTCTGAAAATTGACCACTGTCTGGAAAATCTTCCAGCTCCTGCCCCCAACATCTTGCTACTGGGGGATTTCAACCTCAGGCACCTAAAATGGAGGAACATTGCAAACAATGTGGTAGCAGAGATAACACCAGGAGGCAGCTCAGATGAAAATTCACACATGCATGAACTTTTAAATCTCTGCAACAAATTCACCTTAAACCAGCAAATAGTGGAGCCCACAAGATTAGAGAATACGCTGGACCTCATCTTCACCAACAATGATGATCTGATACGAAATGTCATCACATCAAAAACAATATACTCAGATCACAACATAATAGAGGTCCAGACATGCATGCGGGGAGCCGCAGATCAACAAAATGTGATCAGCCGCGAGGGAGCTTTCTCCAAATTCAACTTCAATAACAAAAACATAAGGTGGGACCAAGTAAACCAAGTCCTAAATGATATAAACTGGGAAGATTGCCTAAGTATCACGGATCCCAACCTATGTCTAGAACAAATTAACTCTTTGGTACTCGAGGTTTGCTCAAGGCAAATTCCCTTAAGGAAAAGGAGGAGAAGATGCAAACTAGAAAGAGAGAGGCGCTCCCTATACAGGCGAAGGCAAAGAATAACGGAGCGGCTACAGGAGGCCAATATCTCTGAAATACGTAGGGAGACACTAGTCAGAGAAATAGCAAACATTGAATTAAAACTAAAGGAATCTTACAGGAATCAAGAGACACGGGAAGAACAAAAAGATATAAATGAAATTGAAAGAAACCCAAAGTATTTCTTTTCCTATGCAAAATCAAAGTCGAGAACAACAACCAGTATTGGGCCCCTACTTAAACGGGATGGGTCCTACACAGATGACAGCAAGGAAATGAGTGAGTTACTTAAGTCCCAGTATGACTCAGTTTTTAGCGAGCCACTAACCAGACTGAAAATCGAAAACCTAAATGAATTTTTTATGAGAGTGCCACAGAATTTGACAGACGCATGCCTTTCTGACATCACCACGACGCCAAATGACTTCGAAAAGGCAATAAATGACATGCCCATGCACTCTGCTCCAGGCCCAGACTCATGGAACTCCGTGTTCATCAAGAACTGCAAGAAGCCCCTATCACATGCTTTTAACATCTTATGGAGAGGAAGCATGGACACTGGGATCGTCCTGCAGCTACTAAAAACAACAGACATAGCCCCGCTCCACAAAGAGGGCAGTAAAGCAATAGCAAAGAACTACAGACCAATTGCGCTAACGTCCCATATCATAAAAATCTTTGAAAGGGTTCTAAGAAGCAAGATCGCAACCCATCTTGATACCCATCAATTGCACAACCCAGGACAGCATGGGTTTAGAGCAGGCCGCTCCTGTCTGTCCCAACTACTGGACCACTACGACAAGGTCCTGGATGCTCTAGAAGATAAACAGAATGCAGATGTTATATACACAGATTTTGCAAAAGCCTTTGACATCCTATCCTATTCCTCATCCTCATATCAGATATCGACAGGGATATAAGCCACAGTGCTGTGTCTTCCTTTGCAGATGACACCCGAATCTGTATGACAGTGTCCACCGTTGAAGACACGGCTAGACTCCAAGCAGACATAAACCAAATCTTTAAATGGGCTGCAGAAAACAATATGAAGTTCAATGATGAGAAATTTCAATTACTCAGATACGGAAAACGTGAAGAAATTAAAATCTCTTCGGAGTACAAAACTAATTCCAACCACACAATAGAGCGAAAAACTAATGTCAAAGACCTGGGAGTGATCATGTCAGAGGATCTCACCTTCAAGGACCATAACAAAGTAGCAATTGCATCTGCTCGAAAAATGACAGGATGGATAATGAGAACCTTCAAAACCAGGGATGCCAAGCCCATGTTGACACTTTACAGATCGCTTGTTCTATCTAGGCTAGAATATTGCTGCACACTAACGGCACCTTTCAAGGCGGGTGAAATTGCTGACCTTGAAAATGTGCAGAGAACCTTCACCGCACGCATAAGTGCGATAAACCACCTCAACTACTGGGAACGCTTGAAGTTCCTAAACCTGTACTCTCTAGAATGCAGGCGGGAGAGATACATTATTATATACACATGGAAAATTCTCGAGGGCTTAGTACCAAACTTGCACACAAAAATCACTCCCTACGAAAGCAAAAGACTCGGCAGGCGATGTAACATCCCCCCAATGAAGAGCAGGGGTGCCACTAGCACGTTGAGGGACAACACAATAAGTGTCAGGGGCCCAAGATTGTTCAACTGCCTCCCAGCATACATCAGGGGGATTACCAACAAACCCCTGGCTGTCTTCAAGCAGGCACTGGACAGGCACCTAAAGTCGGTACCTGACCAGCCGGGCTGTGGTTCGTACGTTGGACTGCGTGCGGCCAGCAGTAACAGCCTGGTTGATCAGGCTCTGGTCCAACAGGAGGCCTGGTGACGGACCAGGCCGCGGGGGCGTTGACCCCTGGAATTCTCTCCAGGTAGACTCCAGGTAGTCCTAAGAATGCCCGCAATGCACAGCATATTAGGGGCTTTTGGCATGTACATCTTATTAATAACTAAGTAATAGCTATGTAATAACTGTGTGTGAATCTATGTCTATCATATATAATTGTACAATGTCTCAATAAAGTATTATTATTATTATTATATGTACTATTATTATTATATGTACTATATGTACGGCATAAGCCGTACATATAGTGGTGGTGGTGGGCAGCACCAGAAGCCACCACCACTATTCACACTGAAACAATGTACAGGTATCCCTCAACATTCGCGAGGGTTAGGGGATCAAGAGCCTCGTGGATGTTGAAAAATCGCGAATGTTTGGTGCCCCAATATATTGTAGGGAAATATAATACAATACTGCTTCCTTAACCTATTGAACCATGAACAATCATAAAACACATATAAACATCGTAAAATAATGTACTATATATACATGTTATTTTGACATGAGCTGGCTGTGGAAGAAGGCCTGTAATAGTATAATTATACAATAAGTATTTTATAGTGTTGTGAAGTGTCATGGGGAATCAAGTTACTGACACACTGCTTCTTCTCCCTCTGCTGTAGCTCCGTCCACTTTGTAATGATGCCAAATGTTGAATTAAATATGTATACATTAGAACAAAAAATGAAACTCCAACTTCATAACTTTATTTTAATTTGCATAACTCATATATTACAGAAAACAATAAAAAAGTAAAATACACATACAACGAGTTAAGCTTACAGAAAAATACATTAAATTCACCATCTAACATTGTTACGAAGTGGGAGGAGCTATTGGAGGGAGGGAGAGGCGCAGTAACATTCAGTGTCTGGTGAGTCGTCATGGGTGATGGATGTTAGCCTTAGTGCTAATAAAATGTTGTGTAATTACACTAATATTAGTAATAAAGGTTATCTATCTATTACATTTATTCCAAATTGATATCAGAAACATGATAAATACCCTAGAACTGTAATAAAGATGCTGAAATGAATAATATATGCCATATTATATGAGGGGTAAGAGAGCAGGCACAGACCGCCACCATATAAGATGTTTACATCAGGGTAAACATGCCTAAATCCCTCTTGTCGTAAGAACAAATGCTGACATTTAGAGCACTCCACAGCAATTATTATTATTAATTATTATTATTATTATTATTATTATATTATTATTATTATTATTATTATTTCCCTACAATATATTGTAAGAAAATAATAATAATAATAATTATTATTCTACAATATATTGTAGGAAATAATAATAATAATTGCTGGAGTGCCAATGTCAGCTACAAATACTATGACATTTAAAGTGTTCCAGATCAATTATTATAAATTATTATTATTCTAAAATAATAAATGCTATTTTTGCATTTGTTCTTATAACAAGAGTGATTTAGGCATGTTTACCTGATGTAAACATCTCATATGGTGGGTCTGTGCTGCTCTCTACCACTCATATAATATGGCTATATTATTCATTTCAGCATCTTTATTACAGCTCTAGGGTATTTATCATGTTTCTGATATCAATTTGGAATAAATGTAATAGATAGATAACCTTTATTTAGTACATTCATTACTTACTGCTTCCTTAACCTATTGAACCATGAACAATCATAAAACGCATGAAAACATAGTAAAATATTGTACTATATAGTACTACATACATGTTATACTGTAGTTTAATAACAAATAATGAACAAACAAAACACTCTGTGAGTGAGTTGTGGGTGGGCTGGCTTCCGGGTCACGCTCGGGTGGCGGGAAACTTAAATATGATTTGGTGGGTGGGAATTTGGCGGCTGGGAATTTGGCAGCCGGGAATTCGCGAATGTGTGAAGCCCGCGAAAGTAGAAAATGCGAAAGTTGAGGGATACCTGTAGTAGTATGTTTGCATTATTATAATAATAATTATTATTATTATTATTATTAATTTAGGGAACTGGAGGACAGATCCAATTCCCTAGATAAAGAGCCCCTCACCATGTATGTACTACTACTACTACTAAGAATAATAATAATAATAATAATAATTATAACAATAATAATAATAATACAATACAGCCTCTCCTCACTTGACGACGGAGTTCCATTCCTAAGACCACGTTGTTAAACGAATTCATCACTAAGTGAGGAGCATACTATATGGTAGTGAGCTTGTGTCAACCATCTTTGATAATGTTTTAATGTCACCTTTGCACCCTTTATAATATTTCTGGTATATGTTTAAATGTTTATACAGTAGTGTACTGTACAGTGGACCCTCGGTTAGCGGCCGTAATCCGTTCCAGGAGCTAGGCCTTTAACCAAAATGGCCTTTAACAGAAATAATATTCCCCATAAGAATTAATGTAAATACATACAATTAATCCGTTCCAGACAAAAATATTCACAAAAAATATTTTTTTTAACAATTAAATCAGTATTTCATACCTTTATTAAAGACTAATGCTGGCTTCTGGAAGATAGGGAGGAGGAAAGAGGGAGGAGTTATTGTTTGGAAGGGAAATTTCCCTCCATAAGGACTTCAGGTAGCAAAGCTCTCTCTGGGGTTACTTCCCTTCTTTGTCTTTTAATGCCACTAGGACCAGCTTCAGAGTCACTCTACCAACTACACTCCCTGCATGCCTGTTACACTCCCTGCACGCCTGCTACACTCCCTGCACGCCTGCTACACTCCCTGCACGCCTGCTACACTCCCTGCATGCCTGCTACGCTCCATGCATGCCTGCTACGCTCCCTGCATGCCTGCTACGCTCCCTGCATGCCTGCTACGCTCCCTGCACGCCTGCTACGCTCCCTGCACGCCTGCTACGCTCCCTGCACGCCTGCTACGCTCCCTGCACGCCTGCTACGCTCCCTGCACGCCTGCTACGCTCCCTGCACGCCTGCTACGCTCCCTGCACGCCTGCTACGCTCCCTGCACGCCTGCTACGCTCCCTGCACGCCTGCTACGCTCCCTGCACGCCTGCTACGCTCCCTGCACGCCTGCTACGCTCCCTGCACGCCTGCTACGCTCCCTGACAGCTGCTACCCTGCGCTGCTACGCTCCCTGCACGCCTGCTCGCCTCCCTTGCACGCCTGCTACGCTCCCTGCACGCCTGCTACCTACGCTCCCTGCACGCCTGCTAGCGCACCTGCTACCTCCCTGCACGCCTGCTACAGCCTGCACGCCTGCACGCCTGTACGCTCCCTGCACGCCTGCTACACTCCCTGCAGCCTGCTACTCCCGCACGCTGCTACACTCCCTGCACGCCTGCTACCTCCTGCACGCCTGCTACCTCCCTGCACGCCTGCTACACTCCCTGCACGCCTGCTACAGCTCCCTGCACGCCTGCTACACTCCCTGCACGCCTGCTACACTCCCTGCACGCCTGCTACACTCCCTGCACGCCTGCTACACTCCCTGCACGCCTGCTACGCTCCCTGCATGCCTGCTACGCTCCCTGCGTGCCTGCTACGCTCCCTGCGTGCCTGCTACGCTCCCTGCAGCCTGCTACGCTCCCTGCATGCCTGCTATGCTCCCTGCATGCCTGCTATGCTCTCTGCATGCCTGCTACACTCCCTGCATGCCTGCTACACTCCCTGCATGCCTGCTACACTCCCTGCATGCCTGCTACACTCCTTGCCTCTATGCCTGCCTGCCTTGAATTCTATCGTGTTTCTCACTTTCTTTACCAAAGGAACTTTACTAAGAACTTTCTTTGGAGCCAAGGTTAATTATTTTGCAGTTGCACTGACAAAAAACAATGGAAAACAAGCAAAATGTTTGGATGAATGAGCAGAAGCTTCCTCACGCACCAAGAGACACAGGCAAACTGAAGCGCAAGCGGCCCCAGCCGGTAGACCGACACGTCCAATACAGCCGCTAACCGAAATAACGGCCGCTAACCAGGAGCCGTAAAACCGGCCGCTAACCAAGTTGGCTGCTAATAGGAATGGCCGCTAACCGAGGGTTCACTGTAGTATATTGTAATAAACAGAATAGAGGAAATCAGCTCTAATATACATTATTTAGGTATGAATTCTGGTCAGAGAGCACGTCGTAAGTCCGAGGCGTTGGTAAACGGGTAGGTCGCTAAGTGAGGAGAGGCTGTATAATAATAATAATCAAAATACAATATAATAGTAATAGTAATAATAATAATAATAACAGTAAGGAGAAACATCAATAGGCTGCCAGTAGTTGGCACCACCATCAGCAAAACATTGGTAACCATTACTACTTTTCACCTGTCTAGACTTGTAGTCTATAAGTACAGTGGACCCCCGGTTTACGATAGTCTCCAAACTCGCCCTTTTATGTAAGTTTATTTTTGTAAGTGCTTTTGTAAGTGTAATTTTGGGGGTCTAAAAGGGCTAATCTAATTTACATTATTTCTTATGGGATAATTGTGTAATGGCATAACAGCATTCTTGCGAAAATACATATCGGTCCACTGTACAGTGGACCCCGTCAAACACTCTGAAGTCTGCTCAAGTGCCATTCAGAATTACTCTTGGAAATTTCGTAGGTTAGTCTTCAGAAAATACTTCACAGAACACAAATTATACTTACATAATGCGATCGGGTATCAACCAGCCCACTGTATTAGGTTAAGTCTGCCCGAAATGCCTCAGCATGATACTGTAGTTGCTTTCTTTGTTCCAATCATATTATATGTAAACACACATTGTAACCTTTGCAAAAACACATATTTTATTTATTTATTTAATTAACCACCTCGAGTGGGAAGTACGCATCCTGAAATTTTGCACATATCCAGAAGCAAATCGACCGAACGACGGTTCTTATCCGGAAAATTTTGCATGGTGGGGTGTTCATAAGCCAATGTTCCACTGTACTTACAGAAGGTAGTCAAGCTTCAAACACTGTTTATTATAAAGCAATAAAGATATGGAACAGATTCCCTGAACATATCAAAGCCAGTCCCAGAATGAGTTTGTACAAGAAGAGAACTAATAGGTACCTAATGAAGACACCACAGAAAGGTACCTAATAAATGAGCTATAGAAAGGAGGAGAGTGGTTTCTATTATACAGTCAACCTCCATTTCGTGTATCTCTGTTTCATGAATCTCTGTTTCGTGTGTTTCAGTTTTCGTGCAGTTTACATTATCTGACAGGTGCTAAAATTAAAACTGAGTGCAATCTTTCAGTAATACACTTTTTAATTGTGTCAGTATTGCATATTAGTTCTTAGTGTCATTTTTAGAAATTTGTTTTCCAGTATATTTTCAAATTGCATAAAATTACTGTTGTATTTCTACTTTGCATTGTTTTACATTTTACTAGTAATTTCTTGATTGAATTAAGAGTGAAGAAGCTCACTTTTACAATTAATTCACATTGCAGTAATATTTCCATGTCATTGCATTTTAATGTATCTCCTTATTTTATACAGTGTAATTCAAGAGTTGTCAATTCTCATGCAGTGTACCTTAAACATTTTAATTACTTGTAATGTCTGCATATTTTAATTTAACAGGTATCATATTAGGTGGCAGTAGCCTGTATTGTGTAATATTTTTGTAATCAATATTACCCACTGTTCTACCTCTCTTTATTCTCATCTTGTGATTTGTGATTAGGTGTAAGACCTTGTCTGTACAATCCATTATTGTACCATATTATTAATACTGTGAGTCTTACATGAGCTATCATCACCGGCAAACATGGCAACTGTCACAGACAAATATATTTCTGCAGGTGATGACAATGATGATAGATTCCAGATCTTTATAAGTAAACAAAGAAGGAAAAGTGAGAAAGGGCTAGAGCGCCGACGTAGTCAGGCTCACTTGACTCGTAGGAAATGTGAACCTAGACGTCCATGGTGCACACAGGGTGCAAAAAGCCTTTCTTCTAAGGAAGACTGTGTTAAGCTGAACTTCCCTGACAACACCCTGCTGCAGGGTAGGTGTGCATGGCTAATGGCAGCAGTAAATGCACATCTGAAGGCGAGAATCCACTTTGGAAAAAACTCGCACAACTTTGTGTTTGTGGAACAGAACAAAGAACTGATCAGTGATCTACTTAACACAACCTATGGGGATATTAAGCTGCTTCACCCTCCAAAAGACATGTATCACTTTAAAAAAGGGGTCAGTATCATAATATTTGGATACCCTCTCGACATGGACCCATCCCATTTGACTCTAAGCGAGCATATCGTCAAGCCCAAGAGACTTAAAGGAAAATCCCAAATTATTGCCATTTGGGTTGGCCCTGTGCCCCTCCCCCGAAATATCTGGGTGCCTGGCCTACGTTTCCTACCCCCTCAACGTAGGTGTTACAAATGCCAACACTATGGCCATGTGGCAGTAACCTGTGGAATACTACATTCTTGGTGTGGTAAGTGTGCTGGGAAACATTCCACTAGAGAATGCACAGTAGGCTTTGACAGCCAAAAGTATAAGTGTATTAACTGTAAAGAAGACAGGGTTACAGTTTCCCATAAGGACTGCAGTCGGAACCCAAACAACCTTCGACATAAAAATGACAACAGTCCTTTAATGCCATTTGAGGACGAGGCCATCCAGTCTACCACAACCAGATCTGAGACTGAACCTCTGCAAAGTGTGGACGAGTCCAACCTCCCTGCAAATGATTCTGGTGATACCAGAGTGCCATCACACACACCAATTGTGGAGGAGCTAGCCAACCCTGCTAGCACATGTGGAACTACTGATAGTTTACCACCCATACCTATGCATCCACCTGAATTTTGGGATAAGCATGTCACTCCTCCCAATACACACATCTCCAAATGTCAGACGGATGCTACACATGTAACCCCCCTGGAAGCTGGAGATGAGTCAGATGCACAGGACCCACCCGCAATGAATGATGAGGTAGTCATGTCACAGGCACCAACAAAGAGCACTGATTTAACCAAAGTACCTGTTAAGGTTATAGGTGTTACAGAAAGAACTAAGTCAGGTGAGCCTTCCTCTGGAGAGGCATTTGATTCGCCTGACCTTCCTCAAATTATAACAAACTTGCAGGAAAAAATTGAGCATCTTGAACAGATGCTGACAAGTTTAATAAATATAAGTAGTCAAGATGATGCTCCTGAGTGCGTTGATGATGTCAAAAGTGCAACAACAATCTCGGTTCAATTTCAAGCCATTTGTAAGAAAGAAGCCAATGACTCTTGGCTTCAAAAGTTGCCTTGGAACTTGCTGCCAATTTGCCGGAAAATGCTTAGAAATAAAGGTTTTGAAGATAAGCATGTACAAACTATGCTATTTGCTCTTAAGTGTCTGCACACTGTAGGCAAAGCATAAGTCTTACCATCTTATGAACAAGAGATTGTAATAACTCACTACAATGGATAGATTACAATTTTTTTCATGGAACATTGCTTCTATTAGGAAGCGGTTGCCTGACTTACATCATATTAGTGCAACCAAGAATATTGATGTCATCTATTTGCAGGAATGTAGACTGAAAGAAGGAGTACCTCCACCAAAGTTGTCTGGATATGCAGCTTATAACTTAAGGTCAACCAACTGTTGTGTGATGTATGTCAGAAAGAACTTGCCACATTCACTCCTTACCCTGCAGAGTCGAGTAAACATGCAGTATCATGGTGTCAGAGTATACGCAGGCGATTTTTCCATAAACATTTTTAATCTTTATGCCCCAGCAAACCAGCTTCGACCTGATGCTTTACCAGACTGCATCAATAGTGAACCTACCCTCATACTTGGAGACTTTAATGCCAGACATAAGAATATTGGTGGGTCTATAACAAACACCAATGGAACTAAACTAGTGAAATTTCTAAATGAGCATGATAATGTTCGTATTGTAGGCACTACTGAGCCCACTCACATATATGGAGGCATACTAGATCTGTGCCTTGGATTTAATACATCATATACGATGCATGTCTCTGTCATAGTTGATGATCTTCTATCTGATCACTTCCCAAGACTCACAACTGTCAATCTTGATCATATCTCAAGCAACCAAAAAGCTAAATACAGAAGGAGGAAACTTATTCTCAACCCAGAACACAGAGAAACTTTATTAACCACTTGGATCAATGGTATAAAGATTATGAGCCCACTGGCACACAAAAATTCAATGATGATCTAGTTACCGCTATTGAGACTGTACTCACAGATCAAGTGGGCAGGAAAAGACAACATAAACCTTCCACTAGAAATGACAATAAAAACCAATGTAAATATTATAATGACCCACAGCTACGCAATCTAACACATGCAGCTAGGAGGATTGGTAAAGCATACCGTGAGTGTAGAACCCCAGACCTTCTCAGAGCATTCCAAGCTGCACTAACAAATACAAGAAATAGAAAGCAAGAACTTAGGCAACAGGAATGGGAACAATTCGTTAGTGGATTAAATAGGTCTACCCCTTTAAGTCTGGCATGGAAAGGTATAAATAAAATAACCAGGAAAAAGACTGGCAATGTTGCTCATCCCTTTCCACTTGAAAAAGCAAATGACCTCATAAATGACTGGTCCAAAATCTCCAGGCATGAAAACCTGCCATCTCATATTAGAGAAAACTTAGAGAGTGCTTCTGAAGAAATGTTGGAACTGATTAATTTTATGAGCCAAAATATTGATGAGAGTGATTGCCTCTTCACAGAGTATGAATTAGATAACGCATTAACTAAAGGTCGATCAACTGCTCCTGGAGAGGATGGTATAACCTATGATATTCTCAGAACTTTAAGGCACGTGCCTAATAATCCTTTGTTGGCACTGTATAATACCAGTTACATTGAGGAGTTCTTCCTACTTCCTGGACCAATAGTCTCATTGTGCCTATCCCTAAGCCCCAACAGCCTGATACATTTAGACCGATCTCCTTAACTAGCTGTCTTTGTAAAATTTTTGAAAGAATGATACTTAACAGACTGTACTATAGAATCAGACACCAACTCTCCCCCTCCCTCTATGGGTTCATGAAAGGTAAGAGTGTGCAGAATTGTATCTCCACCTTTCTCACCTCACATACCTCTACTAGTTTTACCACATTTCTTGATCTAAAATCTGCATTTGATATCGCGAACAGAACTGTTATACTACATGAACTAGCCAAAATGAATATTGGTGGTAGCCTACTCTGCTGGATAATAGGATACCTGTCAAACAGAGTATCCTCTGTCCTCTACCAAGGCTTTAGAAGCGAGTCTAAAGAAATGTCCCTAGGTACACCGCAGGGAGGAGTTCTCAGTCCCATGCTATTTAATATTCTGATTAATGCTCTCCTAAATGCTCTACCTGCCTCACCTAAACATATAGCTATAAGCTATGCTGATGACATCATGATCCACACAACAGGGCATAAAAAGATGAGTACCGTTCTTAATGAAGTTCAAGCAATTTGTAATCGACTAGGCCTCGTAATATCTTCCTCTAAAACAAAGATATTAACAAGCAAACGACATCCCCCACCCATCTATTTGCAGGGTGAAAACATTAGCTACATTAAAACTTACAGATATCTTGGTGTAGATGTACCCTTTACCAAATCTACTATACCACAACTAAATAAAAATGCAAAGATAGACTAAATGCTCTTAAAGCTGTTGCTGGCTACAACCCCAACTATGGTGCTAATGTGAGAATCGCGAGAATGATGTACATAGCCTATATTAGGTCCTTAATTGATTATGCTGCTCCCATGTTGATATTAGCTCGAGAAAGTTCTCTCCGACCCTTGGAGTTAATGCAAAATGAAGCTCTCAGAATTATTCTTGGCTGTCCCAAATCTACAAAGGTTCTTAATATGAGGAAGGAGCTTGGTATTACTAGTATCAGTGATAGGATTGTTGAGATTAACACTGTACTTGGTATTAGAATGTTAAGAAATGAACCAGACACTGTCACAATGAATCTTACTAAATGTCTAGAAGTAAATACTCACAGATCTAAATGTATTGTGAAAACATGCAATTACATTAAGTTTTACAACCTGCATGAATTGTATCACTGTAGGCAACAAGAGCATTTCACCCCTCCATGGAAGATGTGTTCATTTAATATCACATACCTGCAACTTCCTCCCCAAGAAAGCTCATTGCTAGTTAATCCCTTCCTTAAATCACTTGTTAAAGCAACTGCTCAAGAAGAAATTTCTCGCCTAGCTGGTAGTAATAAGTTATCTCAAGTTATATACACTGATGGATCTAAACAGGAGTCTTCTGGCAGGGCTGCATCTGCTCTGGTTGCCACCTCCCTAGTTAAGAATAATAATTTTTTTGAACTAGGCATAAGAATTAACAACTGGGTGTCTACACTGCAAACTGAATTGTTTGCAATCCTAATGGCACTAAAGCTAACTTATGACACTGAGCTTGACTCTATCATCATTACTGATTCTATGTCATCATTGAAGGCTCTTGACTCATATAATGACTCTAACAGCATGCTCATTGGAGAAGCCAGGTATAGATACTCAAAAATCCGGGACAAAGGAATTAATGTACATTTGCTATGAATTCCGTCACACATTGGATTACTCCTTCATGATAAAGTTGATATGTTAGCCAAGAAGAGCACCCATAAGAAGAATGTAGAATATAACTTTGGTATATCTGTGTCTAGCATTAGGAATAATATTAGGAGAGAAATAAATAATGAAAATGATAGCTATAGGAATGCAGTTAGAAGCCTGAGTAGATCTATAACCCACTACGATAACATCAAGTAGATAAGTTGTTTATGGAGCAACTTGCAATGTGAACAGACTGACTGATTGTGTGGCAGGCTGCTTTACAAGTACTTCTGGCAGTTTGGGAGATACAAGTGATCAAACTAAATGCAAATTATGTGATCAGGCATATGGTCACTGTCTTGAACACTATGTGCTGAATTGTCCACTTATTGAGGAATATAGAGATAGACAGTATAATAACCTATGTGACATGTCAAGATATCTTATTAGTGAAGGTAGGATACCACTTATACTAAGCAAATTTCCTAAATTTGCTTGTAACAGATAAGTGAACTGTAGATATAAATCCAAATTAATTTCCATGAACGTGCCTATCTGTGCTCATGATAATGCGAGCACAGATGGGCATGTTTGTGGAGCAACTTGCAATATGAACAGACTGACTGATGTTGTAGTGGCCAGGCTTAGGCTTGGCTAGAGGTACTTCTGACAGTTTGGGAGACACAGATGATGATCAAACTAAGTGCAAATTATGTGATCGGGCATATGGTCACTGTCTTAAACACTATGTGCTTAATTGTGCACTTATTGAGGAATATAGAGATAGACAGTATAATAACCTATGTGACATGTCAAGATATCTTATACAGTGGACCCCCGGTGTTCGTCCATTTTTCGTAACAGAATGCTGTTCAAGTGCCATTACCAACCAATTTATTCCTTAAGAAATAATGTAAAGTAGACTAGTCCTTTTAGACCCCAAAACACTTATAAAAGCATTTAAAAAAATACACTTACATAAAAGGGCGTGTTTTGAGCAGGACGAACACCGGGGTCCACTGTACATGAAATAAGATACCAATTGTACTAAGCAAATTTCCTAAATTTGCTTGTAACAGATAATTGAAATGTAGATTAAACCCACTAAGGCCCTTTTGGGCCCTTTGGGGCCTAGTGCTGGCCTTTGTGTCTCCATATGCTCTTGCGCTACCGTCCACAGGATGGATATGGGGTGCCCAATAAACTAGCCACTTCGGTGGCAAAATCTAAATCTAATCTCATACATAATGACATATTTTATTCATTCTAGAGTATATATCATGTTTCTATGTTATTAATATTGTTTATTATGTCATATTAGATGAATTGTGATAGATAAATAGCTGTAAAAGCTGATATTAGTGTCAAATTGAAGCATTTTGTCCTGCCTCCCAACACTAAACTCGCCTCCTCTCCTCCTCTCCATCTTCCATACACCAACAAGTCGCCAATAAAGGTAAGTGTGATGTTAAATGTTCATTTATACATGTTATTAGTGCTTTATATTTATTTGTCATTCTTTTCTGTATGTAAATCTATATTTAATCTCTAAAAAAATATTTTTTTGTTAATACTCCTGGGTGTCTTAAACGGATTAATTGAATTTCCATTATTTCTTATGGGAAAATGGTTTCAGTTTTCGTGTGTTTCAGTTTTAGTGCATCCCTTAGGAACGGATTATGCAGAAAACGGAGGGTTGACTTTAGTTAACATTGGTGTAACTATTATTGCAAGCTGATCCTCTTTAATATTCATGTCAATAACTCACTTCACATTATTCTTATTGTACATTCTATTATTGTAACTGATTTTCACACAGTTGAGTTACTTAGCTGTTTTAATTTTTATGGTTATAACCATGACTGATTTCTAGTGTATCTCACAGCTGGGCTTTAAATAATAAGATATTACAATGACCCCAGTGAAATAAATCACTTAAGACTCTTCTGGGTGTCCTGAGGCTCAGTTGGCAATGCTCTCACCTCACACACCATGTCCATGGTTTGATTCCTGGCATGGTGGACACATTGGGCATGCTTCCTTATACCTGATGTCCTTGTTCACCTATCAGTAAGTATCTAGGTGTTAACCCTTTCAGGGTCCATGCTGTAGTTCTACGGCTTTGAGTTGAGGATCCAAACTGTAGTTCTACGCATGAGCTCAGCTCACTCAGATAAGCTGTGAGCATTTAATTTGGGCCTAGATATGAGAGAATACATCTATCTGGTAAGTGTGCACCACATAAAACAAATCCTGCAGTACACAGTGCATAATGAGAGAAAAAAAACTGAGACTGTAATTTTTTATTAAAACAGCAAATTTGCAGTGTTTTCGTATGTTTTATAGTTGCATTTGTGATTTCTTGGTCTCATTTAATAGAATGGAAGATATATTATAGAAATAGAGATGATTTTGATAGGTTTTCGTACTGAAAATAACTTGAAACTGAGCTCAAAGTAGCGGAAATGTAAAATTTTGCCGATGTTCAAGAGTAAACAAATGGCGTCACACGTCTAATACGTGCCAGCTGATGGGTCTAATATACGTTCACAAATGTGTTGATATTATTTATACAATTATTACAACATTGCATAATTGTAAATCTTCCATTTTTTGGTTTGAATAAAAATTCATTATGTGAATAAAAAATAAAAATGGAATTCATTTGTAAAGACTGAAAACATAACTAATGAACAGAGGAAATGTTAGTTTAGTGCCAGGAATGCCTGCATTATTTATTCTGCACCCTGTTTTGAAAATGGAATATTTTGAACTTTGTGTTAAATTGGCTAAATTACCAAATTCCGATCACTTTATTTTGTAGTTGAAACAGTTACTGGGCGATTTCTTGTGCTCAAACGATAGAATAGAAGTAATACTAGCGAAACAGCTAAGAATTTGGTTAACTGGAATAATGTAATTGGCCTAAAATGGGAGTCAAAGTCGGCAAAATCGCTGATGCGTAAATATCGCTGACGCATAAAAATTCATGAGAGCATAATTTCATCAATTTTTCATCAAATTTCGTACTTTTTGTTTTATTACCTTCAGAAAAAGATTCTCTACCATTTCATAAGGAAAAATAACAAAACATTTAGTTGAAAATTCTTGGACCCTGGTGTACACTTTGAAATTTGGCCTCTGGACCCTGAAAAGGGTCACCTTACACCTGCTGTCCCTGTTCACCTAGCAGTATACCTGAAGAGGGTTCCAGGGGTCAATGCACCCACGGCCCAGTCTGTGACCAGGCCTCATGGTGGATCAGGGCCTGATCAACCATGCTGTTACTGTTAGCCACATGCAACGTGATGTATGAACCACACCCCAGCTGGTCAGTAAGTAGGTACACCTAACATTTAGTCGAATGGTTTGTGTGGCATCCTGGGGTATAATATTAAAAACCACAATTGAAATATGACTGTATTTAATGATGGACTTTCTTGGGTTATCCTGGGTGGCTTACACTCCCAACCCTGGGTTATCCTGGGTGGATAACACTACCCTACCCTGGGTTATCCTGGGTGGCTTACACTCATTACCTTAGGTTATTCTGGGTGGATAACACTCCCTACCCTGGGTTATCCTGGGTGGCTTACACTCCCCTACCCTGGGTTAACCTGGGTGGCTTACACTCCCTACCCTGGACGGCTTACATTCCCTACCCTGGGTGGCTTACACTCCCTACCCTGGATGGCTTGTACTCCCTACCCTGGATGGCTTACAATCCCTACCCTGGGTGGCTTACTCCCTACTCTGGGTTATCCTGGGTTACTAACACTCCCTACCCTGGGTTATCCTGGGTGGCTTTCACTCCCTGCCCTGGGTTACTAACGCTCCCTACCCTCAGTTACTAACACTCCCTACCCAGGGTTATTCTGGGTTACCAACACTCAATACCCTGGGTTATCCTGGGTTACTAACACTCCCTACCCTGGGTTATTAATGCTCCCTACCCAGGGTTACTAATGCTCCCTACCCTGGGTTATCCTGGGTGGCTATCACTCCTACCCTGGGTTATCCTGGGTTACTAACACTCCCTACTGGGTTATCCTGGGTGGCTATCACTCCCTACCCTGGTGTTACACTCCTCCTGGGTTATTCTGTACTCCCTACCCTGGGTTACTAATACTCCTACCCTGGGTTACTAACACTCCCTACTCTGGGTTATCCTGGGTTACTAATACTCCCTACCCTAGGTTATCCTGGGTTACTAATACTCCCTACCCTGGGTTACTAACACTCCCTACTCTGGGTTATCCTGGGTTACTAATACTCCCTACCCTGGGTTACTAACACTCCCTACCCTGGGTGGATAATACTCAGTACCCTGGGTTACTAACACTCCCTACCCTGGGTTATCCTGGGTTACTAACACTCCCTACCCTGGGGTATCCTGGGTTACTAACACTCCCTACCCTGGGGTATCCTGGGTTACTAACACTCCCTACCCTGGGGTATCCTGGGTTACTAACACTCCCTACCCTGGGGTATCCGGTTACTAACACCCTACCCTGGACTACACTCTACCCTGGGTTAATTTACACAAAAGTAACAATGAATGATAATTGTAATTATGTGTATTTAAATATACTTACTATGTATCACTAGGAAGCGTAAACACGTAGGGGTCACACAGCTTGTAGGACAGTTGGTTTAGATCCAAAATAAGTCAATATAACTCCAGTTCCTTCGATCAAGATCTGTCATGTAGATAATAAAGGCACCTTGATGTATCATATGTATCACAAGAGGTGGTAAACCCGCATGGGCGGGGGAGTGAGAGCCACAAATATGAGACGTAAGGCGACTCCTCACTGTTTACTTTCTTTGTTGGGTTTATAAAGGCCAGTGACAACATGAGCCGTATCCAGCCCGGCTTCCCCATGTTCTTATAATAATCATATAATAATATCTTTGTTAAGTAAAAGGACACATATTGTCGGTAATTCTACCCATATTTATACAATAATATCTTTATTTCTACAAGTACATGTACAAGGTATACAGACCATTTGTGACATCAGTGACATACTACTTTAAACAAAGCCGCTTGTGATGCTCACAGGCGACTTCAATATAAATCTCCTGCATGACCAGGACCCACAATTTTTAAAAATGGCTGACACATCAACTCTACAAGGACTAGTCAACAACACGACGAGCCCCGCTAAATGGGATTGATGGGGCTTGGGAAGTGCATCGCCATTCATTAAAACTTTTTCTTACCCTGCCAGGATGGAAATGAGCAAGAAGTGTGATAGGTGAAGCCGGACTGTGAAGTGAAGAGTGAAGGGAGTTTAAAGTAGGGGGATAAGTAATGGGTAAGGGGGGGTATGTGTTAACAAGAAATTTACTAGTAATCAGTGGTGATTTCTAGATTAGCTACAAGGCATTGCTAGGTGTCTGATAGGATCAATGGTTTCTTTTTAATAAAAATAAAGAAAACAAATTTTTGATGTGAAGTGATAAAGAGTGAAGAATAACCATGGGTGGCGTAAGAGGTGTTCAGGCTGCCATAATTATATTTATCATTATTTTGAACTTCTCGGAAGAAGGAAATCAGTCATGGGGACTGGAAAAGGTGAATGGGGTGATAGCTCCCTGGAAAGAGGCCATCCTACCAGAAACGTAAGTGCCACTATCGCCGCAAGGTATGGCAACCCCACATACCCAAACAAACACAGTGGCGCACAGCATTTATAGTGGTGCTATTAAGTGGTGATATCCATACTAATCCAGGACCTCAATCTATGGTACAGGTGCAAAACAGACTGATAAATCATGGTGATAATGACGGTCTAGTAGCTAGGAATGATAACCTTTACTCTATATGTAATGCACAGATAGAACCATTCTTAATATCTCAGACACCACCAGACATTTGTATACACTGTACTAAGGTACGAAAGAAGAACAGTAAACTTACCGTATGTAAAATGTGTAAGGGGTGGGTGCATAATGGATATGTGTTTGATTATGATAATGGTGCCAGATTTCATTTTGCTTGTAACAAATGCACTTTGGCACAATTACCCTTTACCAATGATGACATTGATTTATCTGTTTTTAATGTTAATGACCCCTTGCCATTTATTGATGATTATGATTGTCTTGGAAAACAGGCCTTCACTTTATTCATGTCAACGCAAGATCACTTCTTCCAAAACTGGCAGAGATTAGGATTCTAGCTAACAGAACTAGAGAGGCAGTTATATCCATCTCGGAATCCTGGTTGGATGATACGGTGACTTACGACGAGGTCAAAATAGAAGGTTACAATATAAAACGCTTAGATAGGAATAGAAAAGGTGGTGGGGTATGTGCCTACATAAGGAACGACTTAGCCT
Source organism: Cherax destructor (assembly GCA_009830355.1). Classification (NCBI taxonomy): domain Eukaryota; kingdom Metazoa; phylum Arthropoda; class Malacostraca; order Decapoda; family Parastacidae; genus Cherax; species Cherax destructor. The sequence goes on from WNWK01009466.1 coordinate 58,182, forward strand.
ATAATCCAAGACCTGATTTAAATGACAATAAACTGGAGATTCTATGGTTTGAAGTGTTGCTTCCCAAGACCAAACCCATCTTAGTAGGAACTAGTTATCGCCCTCCCACCCATGACCAGTTCTTAGAGGACTTTTCGAGAGTCGTGTCAGGACTTGATAACAATGACGAGACAGTAATACTAGGAGACTTCAATATCTGTTTTCAACAGCAAAATAACGGGCTATGTAAAAGATATAAGCAAATTCTGGATTTAAGTAGTTACACGCAACTAATTAATACACCAACCCGGATCACACAGTTCTCAGCCACCCTAATGACCACATACTTTGTAACCGCATTAAGAACATTAGTCAGTCAGGGGTCATTACCACAGGCCTTAGTGATCATTTCATCATTTACTGTACCAGGAAAATCACTAGGGAACAGATAGGCCTACACAAGACAATAAAAGTTAGGTCAACTAGAAACTACAATAAAGAAACACTGGTAAATATGCTACACAATTGTGACTGGTCAGTGATAACAAGTTGCACGGACGTAAATGATGCCTGGGAAAAATTCAAAACAATGTTCACTGACATCCTTGATAATATTGCACCAATTAAAGAGGTTAGGATTAAATGAAGAACTGAACCCTGGATGACTATTGAGATATTAGATAATATGAAATTCAGAGACCAGTTGATAAAAAGATTTAAGGCAAACAGACAGGATATTGCAGCGCTAAATGAATTCCAAAGGGTGAGGAACAGAGTGCAGAGGCTTATAAAAGGCGCAAAGGCGAGGCACTATTGCTCAAAAATCGAAGAGTACAAGAATAACCCTAGAAAGCTCTGGCAACAACTAAAATAGTTGGGGTATAGCCATAAACCCATAGACAGATCTAACAGTACTAAATGTCGATAACAAGGTATGCCACGAAACAACTAAAGTGGCAAATTGTTTTAATTCATACTACACAACTGTCGCATCAACACTGGTAAGTATGCTACCAGCTGCATCAAATACCTTTAACACAGACTGATAAATTTAAAACATTCTATACCAATAAAGAAGTAACTCTAAACAGTTGTCAACTAGTAAGTGTATCTCATGACTTCGTGCAAAAAGAATTTTTTTTTTTTTTTATTTAAAAACATTATGGACAATTTTACATATGTCAAAAATACATCTTAAAGAAAAACAGGCAACAATCAATTATTCAATGTTAAGCTGTTTAAACCCGACACAATATATAATATGACAAACACAAGCTATGTACCTCTACAACCTCCTACTAACACCACACATACACTAACCAATATTCTTAATACATCAAGGTCACAAAAACATATGTACAAAGGTGCAGTCCTCTGACAATTGATACATGACCATCATAAACATCACTTGTACTTAATATGTACAAAAATTATATATATTACTGTAAACCCTAGTTCACTTTTTATTTCCTTCACAACTCACACTATAAATTAACCTTTACTCCTATATTCGTATGCAAGACATATAACAATTATAAAAACCCTTCAATGATGCAACTTGCATCTCCAAAAGCAAAATCTGTTATGGTATAATCACATGTCCCTAACCCCCCTCTATCTACACTCACTTTTGCTCACCATTTGGGATTCAGCAAACCCCAAATTACTTGCTACTCTTTGTACAATATACACATTTAATCCTATATAAACACAAAATATCAACGAGAACAAATTCAACCACTGTAATCTTAAACTTATGTTCTCACTCCTATCGTTGTACAAAAATATAACCCCAAAACCTAACCTACACACACACATCCTCTACCATACAAAACCCAGCATATACCATGCATACCCTCCTTATCCCTTAAGTCCATCTTTGTGTTAAGCATACATTAAATATTTATACAATACAAAAACTTATTCAATAATTTTTACAATTACATATCAAGCTAACAATATACATTTGATTCAAGGCCATAAATGAATCAACTTAAACTGTTCAAAAATAAAATCACGTTATTCTGTGCAAAAAAAGGTGTAACCTCCCTCATCCCTTCAATAATCTCGTGCTCACGTATTATTATGCCTACTGGTCTGTCCATTAACCGCCATCCCAGCCACTTTTTCACAAACCACAGCGAAAGCCCCCTTCACACTACCCCTGACACCCCCACCCCCCCCTTTTAAGACGGCAGTCGCACAAATACACCTTACACTCAAGTCTTAGTCTGTGTTCTGCAATCCAAGACATAATGCTTTCCCCTAAACCCCATGGTAAACAGTCCCCCACTACTACCAAACTCTCCTCATCCACCCATCACCCACACCCTTCCACACATCATGCACACCACCCATACAAAGAGACATCTCCCTTCCACAACCGCCCCCTCGACCAGCCCCCTTAGTCGTTTGCCCTATCTAACCCTAAAAGAATCCCTACATTCATGTGCCTATAGGCCTCAGGAAAAGCCCTTCCCCAATCCCTACCTTATACAACTTCGTTCCGACACTTTGTTCGATAAAACCGCGCCGCCAGCACCCTAACCCTCACCTCCCCTACTACATCCCTCCCTTACATAATCGCTCCTTGTCCAAAACCTTGCTCTGTACACCTATCCTACCTCCCTTCGCTACATCAACCCATGTTTTTTTGCTGACTCATTGACCTGGCGTGGGGAAATCCTCATCCGAAGTTTCACCCGACCTCTTCCGGGACTCGCCCGAGGCCTCCATCTCCTCCTCACCCTCCTCCACATCTCCTCTGTGCACCTCCACTCACACCTCTTGAACCAATGCCGTTACAGCATTCCATCACTCTTGCCAACATTCTCTGGTACAATGCTATCCCCAGACTCCACACCAACTGTAGAACAAACCTGTAACTCCCCTGGCAAAGTCCCTGCAAAGAATTCCTGAAATTCTTGAATCAATGGATCAGGTAACACCAAACCTGCTTCCTCCTGTCCTGAAGCCGCCTCAAAACTCCCAGTTGCCACGTCCTGATTCGTCTGAGGTAAAGTGAGGACACGCCCATCCTCATTGTCCACTATTTCACTCCATTTGCCGGTAGCCGCCATATCCATCTCTTCCGTTGCTACCGGTAGTTCCTCCCCAACCACAACATTCTCCTTCTGCAACACATCAACACGACTGGGTCGCTGCTGCTCCATTATCTTGTTGCCGCCATATGCGCCGCCGAACCACATATCCTACAAGTCCTCTGTTGCCCAGCGTACGTAACGTAGACTTGCGTACGAAATCCATCCAAGGTGACATAGGACGGAATCTGCCTCCTTAAGGTCATTTTCAGGGAATATGAACCCTCCAACAGCCCAGCATAAATACCTTGAGCCCACCGTCCAACTGAGGCAGCATGAACAACCCCGTACCAGCTAAATGCCCAAAAAGAACTAAGCAGGTTAAACCCAATTAAGAGCACCGGCCCAGATAACATCCCGTCTAAGTTTCTAAAAGATGGTGCCTCTGAACTGGCAATCCCCATTGCTCACATAGTAAATTTGTCCATCACCACTAATACAGTGCCAGAGGGGTTCAAGGAGGCCAGAGTTACTCCTATCTTCAAGAAAAATAGTAGGTCTGATGTCAGCAACTATAGGCCTGTTAGTATACTCAGTGTGATATCCAAAATTCTAGAGAGGGCGGTGTACTGTCAAGTAGTTAAATATCTTAGTGACAACAACATTCTTCATAGTTACCAATCAGGCTTTAGGAGATCTTACTCAACCGACACCTCCCTAATTAATCTGATGGATTACATGAGAACTGAAATGTCTATAGGAAACCTCATAGCAATGGTAACTTTAGACTTGCAAAAGGCCTTCGATACTGTCAACCACAATACCATACCACCAATCCAACTACATTCATCTTTGCTAATATACAGGGTCTAAAGCCAGCAACAAACAACAAGGTACCTTACATTCGTGGACTGCTTACAGAGTCAAATGCTATGTTTGCGGCTTTCACAGAGACCCACATAAGAGATCACTTGGACAATGAAATATGGATCCCGGGCTACAACCTATACAGGTGTGACAGAGTGAACAGGCAAAAAGGGGGGGGTTGGCCTGTATTACAACCTCAGGTTCAATGGCCTGTTAACCTGAGTGTAAAGGGAGCTTGGAGCAAAGAAACACAGTAGAAGATGTATTGAAATTGTATTTCTTTCAAAAATCAGCTAGATTAATTCCAAACTTTTATCTTTTCCTTCACCAAGTAATTATGATTATATAAGAATTTTGTCTTTTCCTTCACCAAGTATAACAAAGTGCTATTTACACATATGTACACTATATACAAAGGAGTAGTGTTTAGTGCACGCCACAGTTGTCTAGGCTAAGCAGCAGCCAAAAGAAAGACAACTTTCCAAAACCAGCTCTATGCAGGAATTCCAATGACAAACTGCGAGTGGTAACCACGTCACCTTTGTCATTGTTAAACTCGCATTTAATTGGCTGAACCGAGTCGTTGATTTGATGATGGGGCCCTCATCACCAAACCCTTAACGATGGTTCGCTGGTTGGAGGGGAGCCTATGTGGGTGTGTTTAACATGCTCCGAATAAAGGTTACATACTCTTTGCATGCAACACCCCCACCCCAAGAGGGCTCAGGACTAGGCTTCCACCTCAAATGGGCAGAGTGCCACCATGGCACATTATAATAATGGGACCGCCTTTCCCCTCAACCATCCCGCTCATTAGTTAAAGCTAAACTTTTCTCGAGACATAAGTCCAGCTTTAAACTTAAGAGTGAGACAGCCGACGGTAGGGCTAACATAGGTCGAAGGTGCCTGCGGTCGGTAGCAGGGCACCCCCCTCCACTAAAAAAAACCCCACCACTAGGGGAAAAAAAGGGCTGGTTCTACCCAAAGTCCCTAACACATCCTAACTAAATACAATGACTTCTGGACAACACATCAGCTAGTGTGTTAAATTTTCCAGCAATGTGTATAATTTTTATATTGTAGGGTTGCAACCTAATACTCCAACGCATGAGTCTGGTATTTTTGTTCTTCATGTTCTGTAGATACACCAGAGGGTTGTGGTCGCTGTAGATGGAGACCATCATTCGTCACCCAGCCTTGGTGGGGTGAGGTGGTTCTCTGCGCTGGTGCTGACCCCTGGTGACGCTCTGAGCCAACTTGGTTTTCAGTCAACAATGGCGTCGGCCGGCAGAAGAAGAGTGAACACAGTCTGCATCGACATGGTCACAGGAGTACTGCAGCCTGCCACTGCAGCCACTGTCCTTCCAGGTATCTTGAAGGACGTCTACAACATTGAGGTGGCAGATTTGTACGGAGTGGCATTAAACGGCATGACCAGGGTGTTTGTGAAATTTCTCACAGCTGACGTTTATGAGAGGTTGGTCGACCAGCATCAGGATTGGGTGTATACTGTGCGCACCGGCCTACAAGTGAGATTGAAGGATGTTTCAAGAACCTACACTTGGGTTAAGATTAAGAACGTGCCGTTCGAGTCTGACCAGATGGACATCAGCAAGGTTTTCAGCGACTACGGGACGATACATGCTGTAACAACAGGGACATGGAGTGAGGGGCCCATGGTGGGCCTGTTTGAAGGGTCTTTCTCACTGAAGATGACACTGAAGAGACCGATACCTTCATATGTCATCCTGCCTGAGTTTCACACACAAGTTTATGTGACTTATGTGGGCCAACAACGAACGTGCAGGCTGTGTGGGTCTTACGGTCACATAGCCGCTGACTGTATGAGGCGATCGCATCAGAGGACTGATGCAGGACAACGGGGGCAGATGGCACAAGAGGAGCATCGTAAGAACGAGGGAACAGTAGTCACAGAGAGGCGTACAAAGTTGTGGAGTGAAATAGTGGAGGGCCCTGAGGAGAGATGTCATACATTACCTCAGGGGTCTGGGCAGAAGGAGGTTACTGGTGGATGTGGGGATGCAGAGTGCGTGAGTCAGGAGGAGCCACTGGAGGAGGTGTTGCAAGGCTTATTGGAGGAACCTTTGCCTGTATTAAGTGGGGAGGTGAGTGCTGAATTGGATGAGGCAGTGAAGCTGGTGGAAAGTATGGTCCAGGAGGACACAGGGAAGGGATTCATGGAGACTGAGCAGGTGACAGTGGAGGTGCACCGCTCAGCAGAAGAGAGTACTATGCATGTGGTGACTGGGACTCGAAAGAGGTCGGGTACAATTTCGGACAGTGATGACTTACTAACTCCTGCACAGAGGACATGTAAAAAACCTTTGGTGGATGTTGCGAGGAAGGATTTAGACTTGATGAAGGATAAGGGGAAGGACAGGGGTGGAAAAATAGCGAGTAAAGCGGGGAGTAAGGGGAAGGGTTCATCGCAGCATCCACCGAGGTCAAAGGACAAACCCTCACAAGTGATTTCCAGTGTTTAACTATAAATGTGAATGGATTGCGGGATGAAATTAAACGAGCATGGGTGGAGGGTACATTACATAGGTATGGAGTGACTGTAGCATTCATACAGGAACACAATTTTCGGTGTGGAAGGAGCTGAGTTTGAAAGGATACAGAGTATATGCGGGGTCATCAGGGAAATTAAAGGGTGGGTCGGCAGTGGCAGTGGCGGAGTCCAGCCCTTTTCGACTAATGGCATGGGAGGAATGCGGGGGGGGTAGGATTGTCAGGGTGGAAGGGGATTGGGGTGGGGTTCGCGTCTGTTTTATGGGGGTGTACATGCCAGGCTGACAGGTCAGGGAAGGTAAAGAAGGAATTTGTGCGGGACTCAATGGTGTTTGCATTTAGGGATTTACCGGGTGTGGCAGTTGTAGGGGGAGATTACAACTGCGTGATCAGAAGGAAGGATGTGGAGCCTAGGGGTGCGGGTTGCGTGTTGGTGGAACTGAGGGACTTGTTGGGGAGTGCGGGATTGAGGGATGTCGTTGGGGTGGGGGGTGTGAGTGAGCACACTTTTGTCAGGCGGGGATACGGGGCTAGGCTAGATAGGTTGTATGTTTCGGGAAGTGTGCAGGTGGGAAGGGTTAGTACAGTGGACGTGGGATTTTCTGACCATAGGGAGTGTTGGTGGAGGTGGTTGGTCGGGGTAGCGAAACAATATAAAAGCTATTGGAAGTTGAATACTAGACTGTTGTTGGGAATAGAGCAGAGGGAGGCGTTCGCGAGCTGGTGGGGAGGGTGTGGGAGAAGCGGAAGGGAGGGGGAAATTTAGTGGAATGGTGGGCGCAGGAGGGAAAGCAGTTCATCCGACAGTACTATCGGAGGTTGGGAAGGGAGGAGGCGGCATGGAGGTACGGGTTGCAAAATTATATTGAGGGGTTACTGCAGGACTGTCATGACAGAGGGGGTTATAAGGTGATGGGGGAGATTAGGCAGTTGAAGGAGCAATTAGAGGAAATTCAGAATGAAAGATTCGGGGCTTGCAAGATGAAAGCGGGGTTGGAGGAGGTCCTGTGGGGGGATAAACCCTCAAAGTATGTATTGGGGAGGTGCAGAGCATGCAGAGAGGCAATTTCAGTGGAGTGTTTTGAGGTGGATGAGAACCTAGGGAGATATGAGAGGGGAACATGGATAAGAGGTACGGAAGCGATGGGGGTGTATGTTGATAAATGGTTTGCTAAATATTTGGAAAAAGTAGAGATAAAAGGAGTGGAGGGATGTTGCTACAGAGAGGGTTAAGGAGAGGATGGGGAGGAGGACAGGAGGGGGTGGAGGGGGAGATACGGGAGGATGAGGTGTGGGAGGCAGTGAATGGTCTCAGCAAAGGGAAGGCACCAGGAATAGATGGGATTGCAAATGAATTTTATAGGGAGAACTGGGGTGCTTTGGGGAATGTGTCACTGGGGTGATGAACTGTATGAAAAGGGAAGGGGTGATGGGGAGGGAAATGGGTATGGGGGTGGTGGTTTTGGTGAAGAAGGGAAGGAGGGGAACAAGGTTAGTAATTACAGGCCGTTGATGTTAATGAATACTGACTATAAAATATACGCGAAGATTTTGGGTAACAGATTAAAAGGTGGTGGAAGGAGTGATTGAAGAGGGGCAGGGGGAATACCGGGCAGGGGAGTGACCAAGGGGCAGGAAAGGATTAAGGGGTTTATAGATAGGTGTGGGGGAGGGGGAGTGTTGACATTGGACTGGAGGGGGGCTTACGACAGTGTGAATAGGGATGTGTTGCTAGAGATTATGCGACGACAGGGATTTGGGGGGGAAGTTGTTCAATGGGTACGGTCTTTGTATGGGGGGGCGAGCGTAAGGATTCAGGTGAATGGAAGGTTAGGGAGTGTGGTAAAGATGAACAGGGGCTGCGGCAGGGTTGTCCCTGTCGCAAATTCTGTTTGCCTGTCTGCAGGACCCGTTTTACAGGTTAGTGGGGGAGGGGATAGGGAGGGACGGGGTAGTGGAGGTGGGAGGACAGGCAGGCATTGTGGGGTACGTTGATGACACAACGGTGCTTGTGGGTAGTAGGAAGGATTTAGAGTGGGTGGGGAGGGCTCTAAGTTTGTTTTGTTCGGCGACGGAATGAGGGTGAACGAAGGAAAGTCGAAGTTGATGGAGGTGGGGCGTGGGTGGGGGGGAGATTGGCACGAGGGTTTGGGTGGCATATCATAGATAGCGTCAAAATATGTGGGATTATCTTTATGAGGGAGGGGGTCATGGCTAGGGAAGTAAATTCGCGAAGGGTCGTGCAGGGGGCGAAGGATCGTATTAATAGTTGGAGGGCGGGGACCTGACCTTGGGGCAGAGGGTGATTGTTGTAAACAGCTTGGTTTATAGTAGATTGTGGCATGTGGCAGTCGTGTATCCATTAAGGACGGAGGATGTGAGGAGCTGGAGGGTAGGGTGTATAGGTACATTTGGGCGGGTGGGCGACATTGGCTTAGGAAGGACATCGTGCGAAACAGCATTAGGCGTGGAGGTTTAGGGTTGATTTGGGTGGAGCGTAGGCTTATATGTGCGTTTGTTAGAAGATGCATGGTGAGACGGGGGTCTGGAGAGGTGTGGAGAAGATGGGGTGGGGGGTGCTGAGGAGGTAGGGAGTTGTGGGGAGGGACGGAATTGGCTTTTTGCAGGGATATGTTGAGAAATTTGATGGTGATGGCGGAACCTCACAAGATACGGACAGGAGTAATGGTAAGAATGGGGAATAGGAACGAGGTGGTGGAGGGGGTGGCGGTGTACCCCACATATGACTGGAGAAGCATTTGGGAGGGGTTCAGGGAATTAAGGTTGAGGGAAAGGGACAGGGAGCATATGTACAGATTCATGCATGGAGTGGTGGCTTCGCAGGCAATTCTATTCACCATGGGTTTAGTGCAGGATGGTAGGTGTGAGAAGTGTGGCGTGATGGAATCAGCATTGCATGTGGTGTATTTTGCGAAGCATTGGGGAGGTGAGGGAATGGTTGGGTGTATTCATTCGAGGGTTGGGAGGGGTGGCATTTCAATACTAAGAGCGATATACCTGGATATAGGGGAGTGGGGCATAGAGAAAGGAGGGGATTATGTATTGTATGGTAGATTATGTGTGTGGAGCATGGAGATTAAGGGACAAGAGTAACAGGGAGAGGATGAGGGCTGTGGCGGCAAGCATGTATCGCACCAAGTGTAGGAATAGGGTGGTGTATGGTAGGGGATGGGAGTCGGCTTTTGCGGAGGGGTACAGGAACATGAGTATGGGGGATCTATGGGGGGGGTCCTAACAAGGGGGCTGGACATCCAGGCTATAGGTGGAGTGGGTGTGTTGACAGGAGGTGAGTGCTTTGGGGGAAAGGTGAAATAGAGGTGTGTGGGGTTTGGAGGGGGGCCGATAGAGGGCACGGAGGACTACTAACACCTGATTTGGGTGGGGACGCATGACTAGAGCAGAGGAAAGTATGCAAGAAGGGATGGGGTGAAAAAGGGGGGGGGTCAGTAAGGGGAGAGTGAGGGTTTGTCTAGTACTGTGCATTTCAATTGGTGTGAGGAGGTTTTAAATATGGTATAGCGACGTTCCTATGGAATGGGACGATGCAGTGCATTATGAGTGGTTGCATACGTGCATCTGTTGTCATTTCAATGTTATGGAAACACAGTTACGGTGGTGTTACTCTGGGATATCAGTGCATGATTCGGTCTTTTGTTGGATGATGGGTTTGTTGCGGTAGATTTTAAAGTTTAAATTTGTATGTAATGTGATGACGTTGATATGAGGAATAAGATTGTTTTGTTTTTTTGGCATTCATGTATTTGGTGTTTCTTGAAGATGTGTAATGTTATACTTAATATTTGTGTGTTGTATTATGTGTGCCATATTTATGTATTGTAACATGTTATTCTTGTGTGGGGCATTTCAGTGGTTCTTAGTGTTTATATTAATACGTCTAAGTGTGTAGACGTTGTTACATTTCATGTTGTAAATAATTGTTGGGGTGTCGGTAGGGGTTCTAACGTAATTAGTTGCAATTCATGTATTACCACAATGCTAGAGACAGTGGTATCAGGCGAAGGGGTACATATATTTATTATAACATGTACATATTAGAATGTACATGTGTACATTCATTATTGATCATTATACGTGTTGTTTTGTGTATAGGCAGTAAGCAAGAAAGATCATGTTTTGGATATATCATTGGTTTCCTGGAAAAAATCAATATATGTAATGGCATGTCTAGGATATTGGTAAAGGTTTGTTGAAGATGGACATGGCTCAATGTGCTCCATTCTGGATATGTATGCACTTTGTTTTGAACAATTGATCATGAACATGGGGTTTAGGTAGTGTGGGGGAGGGTTTGTAGGGGAGACAATTGGTATTTTATGATATGTATTAATCTCTTTCATGTGCATAGACTGTTCCTATGTGGCTGTTTTTGGTTAGTTGTTGTTGGTCTTTTGGATTTTCATAGTTTACTATTGTAATGTTTTATTTGTGTATAATGAATTTAAATAAAAATATAAAAAAAAATGCCAGAAGTAGAGCCAGGCCCTCCTTCTCTATAGTAGAGTAGGCCCTCTAGTGTGGCTGGTATTTGGCAGAGAAAAATGCCACAGGCTGCAACCCATCATCCCCAGATTGCAAAAGCACTGCCCCCACCCCAGACTCACAAGCATCAATCTGTAAGGAAAATGGTTTTGAAAAGTCTGGAGACAACAGAATGGGTGCAGTACAAAGTAATCTCTTTGCTTTCGTAAATGCATCTTGACATTCTGGGGTCCAAATAAAGGGAACTTTGTGACTGGTAAGTGAGGTTAGAGGTGCAACAATATCTGCAAAATTTTTACAGAATCTTCTATAAAACCCTACCATCCCTAGAAAACGTTGAAGGGATTTCCTGTCAGGGGGAACTGGATAATTTTTAATGGCCAGAATTTTTGCAAATTTAGGGGCCACTTTGCCACTACCTACTTCATGGCCCAGAAAATTAATAGTAGATTGGGCAAAGGATAACTTTGATAAATTAACAGTTAAATGAAAACTCTGAAAGGTCTCAAAGAGAGTCTTAAGCCTAAACACATGTTGGTCCCAAGTGTCCGACACAACAACTATGTCATCTAGGTAAGCTGCCGTGCCTTCAAGTCCTTTAATAGCCTGATGGATAAGTCTCTGGAATGATGCAGGAGAGTTTTTCATTCCGAAGGGGTCACTGTATACTGATAATGACCTCCTGGAATTACGAAGGCAGAGATTTCCTTCGCCTTATCTGTTAAAGGTACTTGATAGTAACCTTTAAGGAGGTCCAATTTGGATACAAAAGTAGCCTTACCCACAAAGTCGATTACATCATCCAGACGTGGCAGAGGATAGGCATCTGCAACTGTGACCTCATTCACCTTACGGTAATCTGTGCACATTCGGAACCCTCCATCAGCTTTGTTAACAAGGATGCACGGTGAAGCCCACGGACTAGATGACTCCTCCACTAACCCATGCTCTAACAGAAATTCTACCTCCTGTTGAAGTAGCCTCTGTTTTTCAGGATTAGCTCTGTAAGGGAGAGTTTAATAGGTTTAGAGTTTCCAACATCTACATCATGATATCCTAATGTACATTTTTCGGCACATCCGAAAAAAATATCAGGATAAGACTGTAGGAGCGCAGTTAAATTAGTTACTTGAGACTTGGTCAAACCCAACATTAAAGGTTTAGGGTCCTTGAGGAGGACCGAATTTGGAAGCTTTACATTAATCTCAGAGTGCAAAGAGTCAGGGTCATCAGAGGCAGAGGACAGAGTCATTACTGGAACTTTATCTGGTGTATTAAAAGCTTTAATTTGATTAATGTGGTAAGTTTTGCTTTTTGAGGTCTTGTCAAAGGGAGATACCACATAATTTACATCAGATAATTTACTTACGATTTGCATTGGTCCCGTAAATCTAGCTTTCAAGGTGTGGCCAGGTATAGGCTCCTGTACCAACACCTTATCTCCTGGATGGAAGGAGCGAAATTTTGAGTTTCTGTCATACCTCTGTTCCATCGTATTCTGAGCTGCCTTCAAGTTAGCCTTAGCCAACTGACGTGCTACCTGCAACCTTGAAGAACGGTTGTAGCTGGTTGTGGAGGCGTCTTCTCCCATCCATCCTTCTTTGAGCACACGTAGAGGACCTCGTACATTGTGCCCAAATATCAGCTCAAAAGAACTGTACCCTGTAGACTCTTGCACAGTTTCTCTCATTGCGAATAGCAACAGAGGAAGTGATTCATCCCAGTCTGTAGGAAAATGCAAGCAGAATGTTCTCATCATTGTTTTTAACGTCTGATGGAATCTTTCCAAGGCGCCTTGGGATTGAGGATGATAGGCAGTGGATAGGTTATGAACTATTCCTAGCCTAGTTAATGCTTCCCTAAATGCTTTGGCAGTGAAGTTAGTACCTTGATCACTGAATAGTTTTAGGAATTCCAAAGCAAGAGATAAACTTAGTTAAAGCTTTAAGGATTGCTTTAGTATTAATACTGCGCATGGGAACTGCCTCTGGATATCTAGTTACTCTATCCATGATTGTGAATAAGTATTGATTTCCAGACTTAGCTTTAGGTAGTGGACCTACACAATCTATTATTAATTCTGAAAAAGGGTCTCCATTAACAGGAATGGGATGGAGAGGTGCAGGTTTAATGGGGTGTCCAGGTTTCCCTACCTGCTGACATTAAAATTTGCACCAATAACTCATTACAGTTGTGGCTGGGTGTAGACTAATAGATTGCTCATTGCTTTATAATTTGTTCATGAGTGCAACCATGTACAGACGTAAGTAAATTTACTTACATGATTCATTACCTTGTAACTAGTGAATTAATTACCATTGTACCTTGTTCAGCTATCAAAACTTTGGGGCCCAGTCTCTGGACCCTATATATACCTCTGTAATCTGCAAATACCTTTGTAACTTGTCATGATTGTGACCATCTGAGTTCATTACCTTTGTAACTTGCTCAGCTATCAAACTTTGAGGTCCAGTCCCTGGACCCATTATGTACCTCTGTAATCTTTTGACTACCGCCCACAGGATGGGTATGGGGTGCATAATAAAGATATCAAACTGACATTCTGGACAACAGCGAATATGATTCTTTACATCTTGCCTTAACTTTGGCCAAAAGAATTCTTTTGTTATACGGTATTGAGTTTTGGTAATTCCCAAATGGCCTCCTAAAGAAGAATTATGGGCTATATTTAGTATCTGAGACCTAAACTTTCTGGGAACCACTAACTTATCTGTTTGTTGTTTTCCCTCCACCTCCTTACCAGTTTCAGTGCAGACTAAGTAATTATTTTTTAAGAGATATTTGACCGGGTGACCCGAAGTGGATTTACCCATAGCTGCCTCAAAAGCAGAGTTTAGTGAGGAGTCTTTCCGTTGTTCCTCCCGAAAGGACAGTCCCTCAGGCATGGAAACAGACACATCTGGCAATCCTGCAACCCTGGAATAGGAAGGCTTGATCTGGGGCTGTTCACTAAATTTACGAGGCTCTGGCCAGTTTTCCTCGCAAAACAAATTGGTTAGTCCGAGATCAGAGTCGTCCAAGGACGAGTTAACATTCTTATCAGACATCACTTTGGATTGTGCCCGAGTTATGGCCAACATCGGGGAAGAATTAACCATTATGGGTTCTATCCATTTAGTAGACTCAATGTTATTACCCAGTAATAGCATTGCATCCTTCATAGGAAATCCCTCCGAGACACCAACAGTCAAAAACCCAGTGTAGTATTTACTCTGCACATAGATTTGATGTAAAGGGACAGAAAATACTGCTCCTCCAAAAGCTTCTAACAGAACTGAGGATTGCAAAGAGGTTTGATCAGAAAGGGGTAGTACTCCCTCTCTTATAAGTGAGCAATATGCTCCAGTATCCCTAAAGGTTTTAACTTCCTTTTTCTCTGAATGCTCCTGAAGGGATATGTAACAAGAGCTATAGTAAGGGGCCATCCCCTTCTCTACTTCCTGGGACATATTATTAGGGATATTAGAGATTTTCCCAAATGGTTGGGGTTTACTTGGACAATTGGGTCTGATGTGGCCAGGCTTGCCACAGTTATAACATACCATCTCAGCTTTAACTTTGGCACTTCGTTGATTTTGTGGCTTACGCCACTCTGGATACTGCCGCTTCAAATCCCGTTGAGTAGTTTGATGTTGCTCACCAGGTTGACTAGGAGTGAAGTTATGCTGCTCACCAGGTGTTTTAGTTGACTGCTGACGAGATTCACCTTCATCTTGACCTTTATTTCTCCACTCAGGAACTTTTCTTTGACGATCTCTGCTCATACCAGGCTGTTGAGGAAAGAGATAAGACCGCTCGGACAAGGAGCGGTTAGTTTCAAAAGTATCAGCCAACCTGGCTGCTTCCAATGCCGTAGGCAAGGAATGATCTTGCAGAAAGACTCGAACCTCTGGACTAACAGACTCCAGCAGGTTGTCCACCAAGATGAGCTGCTTCAAATTTTCAAAATCAGCGACACCACTTGCCTTGTACCACTTTGTAAAAGCCCTGGTCTGCTGTCTGACGTAGCCAACAGCAGACTGACCCAACTGCCTTCTGCAGAGTTTGAATTCTTTCTTATACTTGGCAGGAATACATTGATAAGCCCAAAGAACAGTGGTTTTCACAATGCGATAGTTTCCAAAATCAGCATTTCCCAGGCTAGAAGTAAATTCTTGTGCCTTACCAAACAACGCAGTATGCACCAGTAACGCCCAATGAACCTCAGGCCACCCTAAAGCTCGAGCCTGGTTTTCAAATGCTTCGAAAAACTGTTCAGGCTCTGCTTCAACAAAACGAGGAACAAACTGTACTGCCCTTTGCAAATTGAAGTCATCTACAGTCTGATGGAATTGTCTCCTCTCCTTCTCTCTATCAAACTCCTCCTTAGCAAATGCACGCTGTTCTTTAGTTTGTTCAAGAGTGAGTCTGGCTAACTCAAGCGCCAGTGAACCAGACTCACCTGTCGATAACCCAACACCTGTGACTTGCTGGTTTTGCTCAGGAGTTTTGTCTCTCCCATTTTGTAGAAACCTTAATGGTGACCTACGGTTAACAGCTCCTGTAGAGGGAGAAACACTAGACTGATATGCCATAGTTTCAGTTTGTATTTTACTCCTTATAATATCACGCAGCTGCGCAGGGGTAAGGGTACGCTGGTATTCAACACCAATAGAACGAGCGATACGCCAACAACGCTGTAGAGAGAGTTTAGGCAACTTTAGCAGAGTTAACTCAGACACTAACCGTCTGACTCGAATAGGTGGCATTAACCCCCAACTTTAACACGCTATGCACGGTACGAATTGCAGTATACTCATACGATAGCAGAACTGACACGCAATAGCAAAGCCAATATGCACACACACAATAGCAAGGCTGATACACAATAACAAACCAAATTGCAGAATACTCACAATAGCAGGCTGACCATAGCGAAGCGAATGCAAAAATGAGACACAAAATTCGTGAAGCGTTGGCAAAGCGTAAGCAATGCCAGATAGCAAGCTATCTAGATACAAGACTAGCTCCTGCGCGAACTTCAACTCTAGGCTCAACTCCTGCTCTAAGTCTCCAAATTCAGCTCCAGGACAGGCTACCCATATTACAACCTCAGGTTCAATGGCCTGTTAACCTGAGTGTAAAGGGAGCTTGGAGCAAAGAAACACAGTAGAAGATGTATTGAAATTGTATTTCTTTCAAAAATCAGCTAGATTAATTCCAAACTTTTATCTTTTCCTTCACCAAGTAATTATGATTATATAAGACTTTTGTCTTTTCCTTCACCAAGTATAACAAAGTGCTATTTACACATATGTACACTATATACAAAGGAGTAGTGTTTAGTGCACGCCACAGTTGTCTAGGCTAAGCAGCAGCCAAAAGACAGACAACTTTCCACAACCAGCTCTATGCAGGAATTCCAATGACAAACTGCGAGTGGTAACCACGTCACCTTTGTCATTGTTAAACTCGCATTTAATTGGCTGAACCGAGTCGTTGATTTGATGATGGGGCCCTCATCACCAAACCCTTAACGATGGTTCGCTGGTTGGAGGGGAGCCTATGTGGGTGTGTTTAACATGCTCCGAATAAAGGTTACATACTCTTTGCATGCAACAGCCTGTATATCACAGTCACTTATATGTTCAGAACTACTAAATGCCTCAATTGATGTAGTTGAAGTATTAGCAATAAAGGTCGAGAATCAAATCCTGGTCATCGTGGTTGTCTACAAGCCCCTGGATGCAACGTCCCAACAATTCCAGGAACAGCTTTTGAAAATTGACCACTATCTGGAAAATCTTCCAGCTCCTGCCCCGAACATCTTGCTACTGTTGAATTTCAACCTCAGGCACCTAAAATGGAGGAACATTACAAACAATGTGGTAGCAGAGATAACACCAGGAGGCAGCTCAGATGAAAATTCACACATTAATGAACTTTTAAATCTCTGCACCAAGTTCACCTTAAACCAGCAAATAGTAGAGCCCACAAGATTAGAGAATACGCTGGACCTCATCTTCACCAACAATGATGATCTGATACGAAATGTCATCATATCACAAAACAATATACTCAGATCACAACATAATAGAGGTCCAGACATGCATGCGGGGAGCCCCAGATCAACAAAATGTGATCAGCCGCGAGGGAGCTTTCTCCAAATTCAACTTCAATAACAAAAACATAAGGTGGGACCAAGTAAACCAAGTCCTAAATGATATAAACTGGGAAGATTGCCTAAGCATCACGGATCCTAACCTATGTCTAGAACAAATTAACTCTGTGGTATTTGAGGTTTGCTCAAGGCAAATTCCCTTAAGGAAAAGGAGGAGAAGATGCAAACTAGAAAGAGAGAGGCGCTCCCTATACAGGCGAAGGCAAAGAATAACGGAGTGGCTACAGGAGGCCAATATCTCTGAAATACGTAGGGAGACACTAGTCGGAGAAATAGCAAACCTTGAATTAAAACTAAAGGAATCTTACAGGAATCAAGAGACACGGGAAAAACTAAAAGCCATAAATGAAATTGAAAGAAACCCTAAGTATTTCTTTTCCTATGCAAAATCAAAGTCGAGAACAACAACCAGTATTGGGCCCCTACTTAAACGGGATGGGTCCTACACAGAGGACAGCAAGGAAATGAGTGAGTTACTTAAGTCCCAGTATGACTCAGTTTTTAGCGAGCTACTAACCAGACTGAAAATAGAAAACCTAAATGAATTTTTTATGAGAGTGCCACAGAACTTGACAGACGCATGCCTTTCTGACATCACCACGACGCCAAAATGACTTCGAAAAGGCAATAAATGACATGCCCATGCACTTCGCTCCAGGCCCAGACTCATGGAACTCCGTGTTCATCAAGAACTGCAAGAAGCCCCTATCACATGCTTTTAACATCCTATGGAGAGGGAGCATGGACACTGGGATCGTTCCGCAGTTACTAAAAACAACAGACATAGCCCCACTCCACAAAGGGGGCAGTAAAGCATTAGTAAAGAACTACAGACCAATTGCGCTAACGTCCCATATCATAAAAATCTTAGAAAGGGTTCTAAGAAGCAAGATCGCCACCCATCTAGATACCCATCAATTGCACAACCTAGGACAGCGTGGGTTTAGAGCAGGCCGCTCCTGTCTGTCCCAACTACTGGACCACTACAACAAGGTCCTGGATGCTCTAGAAGATAAACAGAATGCAGATGTTATATACACAGATTTTGCAAAAGCCTTTGACAAGTGTGACCATGGTGTAATAGCACACAAAATGCGTGATAAAGGAATAACAGGAAAAGTTGGTAGATGGATCTATAATTTCCTAACATGTAGAACACAAA
>WNWK01009467.1:0-76455 GCA_009830355.1 Cherax destructor
AAATGAAAAATTATTCTTGAATAGTCGTAACAGCAGAGGACACAGTCGGCGGAGGCAGATACATTACATATGCCTGAATTGGTGAAGGCAGAGCAGCAGCAGCTGCATTAGAAAAAAGCTTTATTTGTGATGCAGTTGTGACTGCATCAGGAACGGTAGAAATTGTGGTTTCAGCGGTAGCGGTAACATCAGTAAATAGCAATGGTGGCGGCAGCTAACTGTGCACCACACTCAAGCCACTGCAGTACGAACGTGATCTACCTAGTATTCTTTCCATTACAACAGCTTTACTCGTCTCTCACGTTAGTCTATAGTGATTCAAAATGGAAATTTTTTTTCAGTAATCTGCTTAGATATATAATTATTTAGATATATAATTATTTAGATATATAATTATTTTAACCAAGGTTAGGTTAGGTATAGAATAACTAACTTAGCAGGGTTATGTTACGTAAGTAGGTGTGATTAAGTTGTAGTAGTGTGAAGGAGGTGAGTGGGGAGGGCATCATGATGGGGAGGGAGGGGGGGCAGGTAAGTGGCCGAGCTCAGGAGTTACTGAGTCTTCCACATACAAGGTGCGTGTTTCTGGTACGGGTGATGCAGGACAAGGCCAATAAACCCAGAGTTGGAAGAGTCATGTTTTTTATAAGTGTGTGTGTGTGTGTGTACGTATGCACGCTATCTCTGGAACCATATACATATGTATGTGGTTCCACAGGTCGAGTTTGGGGTGTTTATGTGTGGGTGTGTAGGGGGTGTACTCACCTATTTATGTAGGGTGTTTGATCGGCGGGGTTAGGGCAGTGTGAGCGTGTGAAAGATATTGTGTGTGGGTGGAACGTGAATGTGTGGGGTGTTGTGTGGGAGTGAATATAGAGCTTGTGTGTTTTTTTCAGGAGTCTCTTTTCAGAAATGATGGAATACGTGCGACAAAGTGCAAGGAGGCAGAGGAGCGGTTTATACCCAAGGGAAAAAAGAATAAATGGGAAGACAAGAAAGAGCCCTGGTTTACCCAAAGATGCAGGAGGCAAAGACTCAGGTGCCAGAGAATGGAAAATGTACAGAAGGCAAAGAACCCAAGCAAACAAGGAGATTAGTCGAAGAGCTAGAAACGAGTATGCACAGGTACGGAGGAGGCCCAGAAACAGTACGAAAACGACATAGCATCGAAAGTCAAGTCTGACCCAAACTGATGTACAGCCACATCAGAAGGAAGACAGCAGTAAAGGACCAGGTGATAAGGCTGAGGAGGGAAGATGGGAAACTCACAAGTAACGATCAAGAGGTATGTGAGGAGCTCAACTCGAGGTTTAGGGAAGTATTCACAGTGGAGGAAGGAAGGCAGTTGGGTAGACAGGATGGGGAGGTCACCAAAAAAGGGATGTATCGAGTGCTGGAGGGCATCACACATCTGAGGGAGGTGAAGCAGTTACTCAGTGACCTTGATACCTCAAAGGCGATGGGTCCGGACAATATCTCACCATGGGTCCTTCGGGAAGGAGCTGAGGTTCAGAGTGTGCCACTTACCATAATTTTCAACACATCCCTTGAAACTGGGCAGCTACCTGAGATATGGAAAAGGCCAATGTAGTCTCCATCTTTAAAAGGGAGACAGAAAGAGGCACTAAACTACAGACCGGTGTCACTTACAGTGAAGAAAGGAAAGCTGCAATGGAGGCAACTAAATCGAATCAGGGTTACATAGGGATAGGCAGTGGGAGAATGAAAGAGAGAGATCAGTCTTTGTTTATGGGCTCCAGGAAGCTGAAGGGAAACCTACGAAGCAAAAAGACAAGGGAGAAAAATGCGATTGAAAACATCATGAAAGCAATAGAAGAAGATGACATGACCCAGCTGGCAAATTTTCTGAGAATAGGGAGGTTTGCAAGAGGAAAAATCCGGCTAGTCAAAGTGATTTTCAAAGCAGAATTGACTCAAAACAGGATCCTGCAGGAGAAAGCAAGACTAAGGAATATGTCAGAGTACCGGAGAGTGTATCTCAACCGCGACAGAACACGGGAAGAAAGACAGAAACTGAAAGAGAGGTACAGAGACAAAAGGAGGAAAGAGAGATGGACAGGAGAACCCAGACTCAGGAGGAAGCTCTAATACAACCACCTTCAGATGTCCCCCAACCTGGACAACCCCAATGCAAACAAACAATCTAACCCAAAACACACATGCCATACCCAATGCTTCCACCCACCTCATTACAAACTCCACCTTCACACCAACCACCCATAGTTCCCCATCAGATCTCCCACTTTCCCAACCCCAACGTACCCCCAGACTACAGTTTCAGAAAAGAAGTTGAAGGTTTGGTATACAAATGCAGATGGTATAACAAATAAATGTGAGTGGCATGAAAAAATAAAGGAGACATCCCCAGACATAATAGCACTCACAGAAACAGAAACTCACCAGGATGATAACAGATGCAATCTTTCCACCCGGATATCAAATCCTCAGGAAAGATAGAGGGAGCAGAGGAGAGGAGGAGTTGCACTGCTCATTGGGAACAGGTGGGGATTTGAGGAAGTGGAAGGAATAGATGGAATGGGCGAAAGGGACTACATAGTAGAAACAATTCAGTCTGAGGGCCATAAGTTGGTAATTGCTGTAACGTACAACCCGCCACAGAACTGCAGGAGGCCAAGAGAAGAATACGACAAGAGCAACAGAGCAATGGTAGACACACTAGCCGAGGTAGCCAGAAGAGCCCACATAGGGAGAGCAAAGTTACTAGTTATGGGTGATTTCAATCACAAGAGGATTGATTGGGAAAACCTGGAGCCCCACGGGGGTCGTGAATCATGGAGAGCCAAGATGATGGATGTGGTACTGGAAAACCTCATGCATCAACATGTTAGAGACACTACCAGAGAGACAGGTGGGGATGATCCAGCAAGACTGAACCTAGTATTCACCTTGAGTAGTTCAGACATCGAGGATACCAAGTATGAAAGGCCCCTTGGAGCTAGTGCTCATTTGGTTCTGTGTTTTGATTATATAGTTGAGCTACAAGTGGAGAGGGGAGCAGGAATAGGAAGGGAGAAACGAAACTACAAAAGGTGACTCTACACAGGCATGAGGAACTTCCTACAAGACATTCAGTGGGAGAGAGAATTAGCAGGAAAACCAGTAAAAGAAATGATGGAATATGTGACAACCAAATGCAAAGACGCAGAGGAGAGGTTTGTCCCCAAGTGAAACAGAAGTAATGGGAAGACAAGAAGGAGTCCTTGGTTCACCCAGAGGTGTAGGGAGGCAAAAACTAAGTGTAATAGAGAATGGAAAATGTACAGAAGACAAAGGACCCAGGAAAATAAAGAGATTAGCCTAAGAACCAGAAACGAATATGCACAGGTAATAAGGGAGGCTCAGCGACAATATGAAAATGATATAGTATCAAAAGTCAAGTCTGACCCGAAGCTGTTGTATAGCCACATCAGGAGGAAAACAACAGTCAAGGACCAGGTAATCAGGCTGAGGTAATCAGGTAATCAAGAGGTATGTGAGGAGCTCAACATGAAATTTAAAGAAGTATTTACAGAGGAGACAGGAAGGACTCCAGGAATTCAGAATAGGGAGGTATACCAACAAGTGCTGGATGAAATACACACAACCGAGGAGGAGGTGAAGAAGCTGCTATGTGAACTCAATACCTCAAAAGCGGTGGGACTGGACAACATTTCTCCGTGGGTCCTTAGAGAGGTAGCAGAGATGTTGTGTGTGCCACTAACAAAAATCTTCAACACATCCTTTGAAACTGGGCAACTACCTGAGGCGTGGAAGATGGCAAATGTAGTCCCAATTTTTAAGAAAGGAGACAGACACGAGGCATTAAACTACAGGCCTGTGTCACTGACGTGTATAGTATGCAAAGTCATGGAGAAGATCATCAGGGGGAGAGTGATGGAGCACCTAGAAAGACACAAGCGTATAAACGACAACCAGCACGGTTTCAGGGAAGGAAAATCCTGTGTCCCAAACCTACTGGAGTTTTTTGACAAGGTAACAGAAGTAAGACACGATAGAGAGGGGTGGATAGACTGCATTTTCTTGGACTGCAAGAAATCGTTCGACACAGTTCCTCACAAGAGGTTAATGCAAAAGCTAGAGGATCAGGCACACGTAACAGGAAAGGCACTGCGGCACTGCAATGGATCAGAGAATATCTGACAGGGAGGCAACAACGAGTCATGGTACGTGACGAGGTGTCAGAGTGGGCACCTGTGACGAGTGGGGTTCCACTAGGGTCAGTCCTAGGACCTGTACTGTTTTTGGTATATGTGAATGACATAACGGAAGGGATAGACTCAGAAGTGTCCCTGTTTGCAGATGATGTGAAGTTAATGAGAAGAATTAAATCAGTCGATGATCAGGCAGGACTACAAAGAGACCTGGACAGGATACAAGCCTGGTCCAGTAACTGGCTCCTTGAATTTAACCCTGCCAAATGTAAAGTCATGAAGATCGGGGAAGGGCAAAGAAGACCGCAGACAGAGTATAGTCTAGGTGGCTAAAGACTGCAAACCTCACTCAAGAAAAAGGTCTTGGGGTGAGTATAATACCGAGCACATCTCCTGAGGCACACATCAATCAGATAACTGCTGCAGCATACGGGCGGCTGGCAAACCTAAGAATAGCATTCCAATACCTCACTAAGGAATCATTCAAGACTCTGTACACCATATACGTCAGGCCCATACTGGAGTATGCAGCACCAGTTTGGAACCAACACCTGGTCAAGCACGTCAAGAAATTAGAAAAAGTGCAAAGGTTTGCAACAAGACTAGTCCCAGAGCTAAGGGGATTGTCCTACGAAGAAAGATTAAGAGAAATCGGCCTGATGACAGTAGAGGACAGGAGGGTTAGGGGAAACATGATAACGACATATAAAATACTGCAAGGAATAGATAAGGTGGACAGAGACAAGATGTTCCAGAGAGGGGACACAGAAACAAGGGATCACAATTGGAAGTTGAAGACTCCTATGAGTCAAAGGGATGTTAGGAAATATTTCTTCAGTCATAGAGTTGTCAGGAAGTGGAATAGCCTAGAAAGCGACGTAGTGGAGGCAGGAACCATACATAGTTTTAAGACGAGGTTTGATAAAGCTCATGGAGCAGGGAGAGAGAGGACCTAGTAGCAATCAGTGAAGAGGCGGGGCCAGGAGCTATGACTCGACCCCTGCACCCACAAATAGGTGAGTACAAATAGGTGAGTACAAATAGGTGAGTACAAGGTGATTAGGGCTTTCCTCTTTCTAGTTCATTACCCATGGATAATACAAACAAACAAACAAACAAACAAATTTTATTTCATTGCAGATTACATGGGTATCGGTAGTTACAATGTAAATTGAATGCAAGGAGAGCCACTGACATGCCATGGCATTAGGGACAGCTTATTCTAGTCCTTAAAAACTATGTACTTAATATTAGAGAAATTTATTGAGTTTATTCTAGTTAAAAAATATTTTCAAAATTACAATATGATGAAATTTTACTGTTTAAATTATTATATAATGATATTAGATATTAGATTGTTACAGGTGTTAAGATTCTTGAATGATAATATGGAATTGAGATTATCTTAAGGAAAATAACATTGAGCATTTTTAACATTAACTTATAATATGAGTAGGGGGTAACATAATAGTAACATATTATTAAAAATTGAGATTATCGTATAGGAAAGTAACAATGAGCATTTTTCAAAGTAGTTTATAGTATGAGTTTATAGTATGTCACATTTCAAGGCAAATGTGAAATACTTGATAATATATGACTCTTCGGGGCAAAAATTAATCAAGTTAATTGTCATTCTGCAGTTCCTCTTAGAGAGAACTTCAGCTCAATCGAAGGAGACTTCTTGAGCCATGGCTGAAAGAGGTCTGAGCTATCAACAAAAGCCAAGTATCCTATATGTTGTCATATATTATTATTATTATTATTATTATTATTATTATTATTATTATTATTATTATTATTATTATTATTATAATTATTATTATCATTATCATCATTATGGTTATTATTATTATTATTAGTGTCAGCTGGTTCAGTCAGACTACATGTTAACAACGACATCAGTGTCAGGAGGTACATACACAAACACAAACAACAACATTATAAATAAATAAAAGTAAAATAAGACACCAAAACATAATCTACAAAACATAATCTACAAAAAGATAATCTACAAAAGCATAATGTACAAAAACCCAACAACAAGAAAAAATGCAGCAAAAATAAAAGCTGTCAAGACCCCTAAACAACAACAAAAAATAAAAAATAATAATGAGGAAGCAACAACAAATACTAACCTCAAAAGCAAAAATAAAATCAAGTAAAATGAAAACAAGAGAAGCACATAAAAAAAATAACACAAAAAACAAAACAAAATATATAAATAAATAAAAGCATCAAAAAATAAAATATTATAAAAACAACATAAAAAAACATATAAAACAAAAACAAAAACAAAAAACAGCCAAAATAACAAGAAAAAGACAAAATAAAAATTCACAGTTATAAAAATAACAAAAAAAAAACATGAATAACAAAAACAAAAATCAGAACAATAAAAATAAAAACAACAAAATATCAAAAGCAGGTTGATCACCATGCCCAGCCCTTCTAGGGCAGGGTAGGTGCCAAGGCTGGAGCTTGCTACCATCTGCATCTCACAAGCCTGCCCTTTCCATCAGGGAAGATGGCAGACCAGAGAGGCCTAGCATCTCCCTACGCTCCCCGTGCGTGTGGGGAATATGGCTAGGCCTGAGGATGGTTAGTCCCGACGATAAGGGGGTACTTGTACCTCCTCCCATGGGAGACATTGGTCTCTGATACTTCCCCGACAGGGAGCCGGAGCCGGTTCTCCATCTGGAATAGACCCGGGCCGGGAGAATTCCCAGCGAATCAACACCTCCTCCATAACAAAAGCAGCATAAATAACAATGAAAACAACAAGAAAAAATATCAGTAACAGAAGCAACAAAGATAAAATAACCAAAAAAAAAAAAGGAAAAAAAGTAACAATGAAACAAGAAAAACGACAAAAATAAATACTACATGAGAAAGAGAAAAATACACAATTAGAAAATAAACTTTAAAACAACAACAAAAACAAAAATCCACAAAACGAAAGCAGGAAAAGCAAAACCACATCAAAGCAAAAAAATAAAAATACTTAAATAACCAAACACATAGAGCATAAAATATCAATAAAGACAATAAAAAGAAAACAAGAAAAAATATATACGACGATAACAAAAATATAAATACCAGAAAACCAAAAAAACTTAAACCCACAAATCCTAAACAACAACAATTAAAGTAACAACAAATCAACAACATCAATAGCAAAAAACAGAAATAGTAGAAAAAAAACACTAAAGAAGAAAACCAAGAATCAAAACAAAGCAATAACTAAATAAAAACTGCAAAAACAAAAACAACAACAATAAAAATACTAAACTCTAGAAACAAAAGAACTAAACAAAGCAACAAAATTAGAAAAAAGTGATCAACTAAAACAACCAAAAAATATCAACAACTCGAGCAAATGCAGCAACAAATACAACAATATAAAAAACAAGAACAATATCAAATCACGAAAAATAATCATCAAAATCATTACTAACAAAAACAAAACTAAAAAAACTAACAGCGACAAAAAATTATAAAAATATAATAGGAAAACAAATACAAAATAATAGAAACTAAGAAAAAAATTTAAAAGCATAGAAACAAGAAAATATGTATCATAAACAACATCAACAAAAAATACAACACAGGAAAGGGTTGTTCCCAAGGGCAACAGAAATAATGGGAAAACCATAACGAGCCCTTGCTTTAAACGAAGGTGCAGATGGAAAAAGAAAAGATGACAAATGAACCAGGAAAATAAGGTGATTAGTCGAAGAGCCAGAGACGAGTATGCACAGATAAGAAGGGAGGCTCAGCGACAGTTCGAAAACAACATAGCATCGAAAGTCAAGTCTGACCTGAAACTGCTGTATAGGCACATTAGGAGGAAGTCACCAGTCAAAGGCCAGGTGATCAGTCCGAGGAAAGAAGATCGTGAACTGACAAGAAACGATTAAGAGGTATGTGAGGAGCTCAACACGAGATTTAAGGAGGTATTTACAGTGGAGACAGGAAGGACTCTGGGAAGACAGAACAGGGAAGGACACCAACAAGAAATAAACCAACAAGTGTTGGATGACATACATACAACTGAGGAGGAAGTGAAGAAGCTGCTAAGTGACCTTGATACCTCAAAGGCGATGGGACAGGACAACACCTTCCCATGGGTCTTCAGAGAGGGAGCAGAGATGTTGTGTGTGCCACTAACCACAGTCTTCAACACATCCCTTGAAACTGGGCAGCTACCTGAGGTATCATTCACCTCTTCACTCTCGGGCCGGGAGGTTGTCCTGCGCAGTTGTTCCTGAGTTTGTACTTAGCGCATCTACCAACCAGTGGCCTTCTGGTGGGGACTAGTGGAGTGAAACAGTTTTTTTTCAGCAGCAAAATGGCGGAGTTGTATCGCCGGCGTATCAACACTGTGTTGAATTGGTAAATGGAGCCATTTACCCTACCAATACTGAAGTTTTGCTGCCAGCTATCATCAGAGATGCATATGGAATTGAGCATGGAGACATTTATGGCATTGCATTGAATGGGAGTGCGAGGATTTTCTTCAAGCTTACCACAGCGGCTGTGTACGACAAACTCGTGGAAAAGTATGAAGAAGTATGCCTCCCGGTTACTGGTGCAGTGGAGGTAAGGCTCAAGGATGTCTCACGACGTTACACTTGGATAAAAATTAGGAATCTCCCATTTGAAGCGACGAAGCAGGATCTGAGAGCTGTATTTTCAGAGTATGGTGTGATACATTATGCAGCTATGGAAAGGTGGATGGAAGGTTTTTATGCAGGGGTCCCAGAAGGGTCCTTCAACTTGAAGATGACTTTACGGAAGCCTATTCCATCCTATGTTGTGTTGGAGGAGTTTAGGTCACAGGTTTATGTGACTTATGCCGGGCAAAGGCGTACTTGTGACTCTTATGAGCATATTGCAGCTGATTGTGTGGCAACGACCATTCGGGAGATGCCCTGGGATGGACCAGGGTGTACCTGAGGAAGTGAGGAGTGACAGTGATGTTGTGGCATCGGTGGGAAAGTGGAGTGACATAGTACAGGGAACGTGTGGACGTGTGTGCAACCCTGCCGGTACAGTCGCAGGGAGTGGAAGTGTGTGAGGAACGTCTTGTGCAAAATTAATTGCCAATGAATATGGGTTTGGAGGCAGTTTTGCCTGAGGTATTGCAGGGACTGTTGGACAGTACCCAACGGGAGGTGATTGAGGGTCTGTGAGCCCTGGTGGTGGGTTATTGGGTGAAGTGGGTAGGTTGGGGAAAGACAGCCTGGAGGCTTTGCACTTGAATGTGCAAGAGGTGCAAGTGTCAGTGCATCAGGAGGATGAAGGGTTGGAAATGGAGGCTAGTAGTGATTCTCGGGAGTGAGGAGGATGACGTCCTGACTCCTGGTCAAGGGACCGTAAAAAGGTATGGGTTGAGGCGTCTCATAAGGCAACTACGATTGTAGATGGTGTGAGTGGGGCGAAGGGTAAGAAGCACCCAGTTAAAGGTCTTGGGGCTGGAAAACAGGCATCGATCAGGGCTGGAAGGTCTAAGGGAAAGCCACCTCTAGCATTTTTAAGTGCCTCACGTTAAACGTTAATGGGCTGAAGGATGAAGTGAGAAGATCGTGGGTAGCGAGGACTTTAAGACGTCTGGCGATTAATGTGGTGTTTTTGCAGGAACATAACTATAAGTGTGGAAGAGATCTTTTGCTGTCTGGGTATAGAGTATATGCGGGTTGTTCATGTAAGTTCAAGGGTGGGATAGCGGTAGTAGTGAACGAAAATAGCCCCTTTCAGCTTTTGTTGTGGGAGGAGGGGAGGGTGGTGAAGGTCGATGGGGACTGGGGAGGTGTGAGGGTAACTTTTGTGGGGGTTTATTTGCCGGCTGGGAGCAGTAGGAGGATCAAGGAGGATTTTGTTAGGGATCAGTTGTTGTTTTTCTTGGGAGGTATGGCAGCGGTAGTGGTGATAGGTGGTGATTGGAACAGTATTATTAGGAAGAAGGATGTGGAGCCGAGAGGGGCGGGATGTGAATTGGGCGTATTGAGGGACATTTTGGGGAGTTCTGGTGTTGTAGATGTGGTGGGAGGTGGTTGGAAGGTGGACCACACCTTTATTAGAAGGGGCTATGCTGCTTGCCTTGATAGGATTTGCGTGTCTAGGGCTGTGGATGTAGGGGAGTTGAGGTGTGTGGATGTGGGGTTTTCTGACCACAAAAAGTTTGTGGTGGAACTGGCATGGGAGGGGATGGTACGGTGGTATATGAGTCATTGGAAATTAAACGTGCAGCTATTGGATGGGGAGGAGGGTAGGGCATGCTTTGAGGAGTGGTGGGAGTGTATGTTGGGGCAAGGGAAAGTGGTGGAAGATGTGGTAGGATGGTGGGAAGGGGTGGATAAGCCAGCTATCAGAAAATTGTATAGGGTAAGGGGATGGGAGGAAGCGCAGTGGAATTATGGTCTGGAGAAGTATTTGGAGGGACAGCTGGGGCTTTGTTGTGAGGGTAGGTCGGGCCGACATATGGTTAAGATGGAGGAACTTAAGGATAGGTTGCATGTACTGCAAAATGAGCGTTTTTATGCAATTCGATTACGTGGTGGGCTTGAGGAGGCTCTATGGGGTGATAGGCCGTCAGCGTGTGTGTTGAGAAATTGTAGAAAACGGAGGGAGGGAATGATGGTATCGAGGACGGTGGTGGAGAATGACGTTGAGGGGTATGCGTTAAGGCAGGTAATGAGGTCGATTGAGGCTATAAGTTTATATTTAACATCGTGGTTTGAGAGATACTTGAGGGCGGGGGAATGTGGGGGACAGGATTGATATTGTGGAAGAGGGAATTGTGCAGAGATTGGGGGATGAGGATAGGGAGGAAATGGGGGGGGGTGATTAGTGATGACGAGGTTTGGGGAGCTGTGAGTAGTTTGAGTAAACGAAAGGCGCCGGGGATGGATGGGATCTCTAATGACTTTTATGTAATTCATTGGGGTGTCTTAAAGGAGTGTTTGGTTAGGGTTCTTAATGGTATGAAAGAGAATGGGAGGATGGGGTTGACTCAGCATACTCGGGTGGTGGTATTGGTGGGCAAGGGAAGGGAGAGAGATAGAATCAAGAATTATAGAGGATTATCATTAATGTGCGCTGATTATAAGATATTTGCAAAAGTGTTGGGGAATAGGATTAAGAGGGTGGTTGGTGGGGTGGTAGAGGAAGGGCAGTATGATATACCCGGCAGGTGTATGGCGAGGGGGCATGAAAGGATTAGGAAATTTATTGAGGAAGGGGAAGAGGGGGAAAGGGGTCCTTGCATTGGATTGGGAGGCAGCATATGATAGTGTAGATAAGGAAATGCTGTGGAGGATTATGAGGAGGCAGGGTTTTGGAGAAGAAATTGTAGGCTGGGTTGAGAGATTATATAGGGAAGCAAGAGTGAGAGTACAAATTAATGGGTTGGTGGGTGGAGAAGTGTGTATTGGGAAGGGGTTGTGGCAGGGTTGTCCCCTGTCGCAAATGCTTTTTGCTTGTCTGCAAGAACCCATTGTATAGATTAGTTAAGGCAGGAGTGGGTGGGGGATGGGGAAGTTTAAACGGGGATGTGGGTATTATTGGTTACGTGGATGATACAACGGTGCTGCTGAGGAGGGAGAGAAGTTTGGAGGCTGTAGGGACGGTCGTGGGGATTTTTGAGAGAGCGTCAGGTATGAGGATTAATAGGGCCAAGTCTCACCTATTGGAAGTGGGGACGTGGGTGGGGGGGGGGTTGAGGTGTGGGTGGTCAGTTGCTGATAGATTAAAGATATGTGGTATCATTTTTATGAATGATTTGGGTGAGGCGAGACGTGTTACTGTGGGAGATGTAATGACTAGGGGAATACAACGGATGAATGGGTGGTGGCCGTGGGGGTTAACTATGTTGCAGCGTGTGATTGTGGTGAATGTTTTGGTTTATAGTAAGATTTGGCATGTGGCGAGGATTTACCCAATTTTGAAAGGTGTTGTTGCGGAGATGATACGAAGGGTCTTAAGGTATGTATGGTAGGCATTGGTTGCAAAAGGAAGTTGTAATGAAGAGGGTGGGTTTGCATGCGGGGTATGGGGTTAATTAATTTGGAGATGCCTGTCATGAGTGTGTATGTGAAGTCCTGCTTTCTGGAGAGGGGAGGGGTACAGGGGAAACAAGTGGGTGGGGTAATGGGGGTATTGAAGAAATGGTGGAGGGGGAAGGAGTTGGACCAGTGTGGGAATATGTTGCACAGGCTTTTGAGTGTGAGGAATCTGGGTAACATTACGGCTAGTGTGTTATGGAGAGTCGGGGGAGGAAAGGAGGTGTATGAGAGGGAAGCGGTGCTTCCAGTGAATAATTGGAAAGGGATATGGAGTGGGTTGCGGGGTATGTGGTTGAAGGCGAGGTCAAGGAAGGTCATGTTTAGGTTTTTACATGGGGTACTTGCTTCCAGGGCAGTTTTGTTCAAAATGGGGTTAGCAGGGAATGTTTGGTGTGTTAGGTGTAGAGGAGAGGACACAACGTATCATGGGTTATATTTTTGTGATCACCTCAAGGACATCTGGTGTTGGGTTGGGGGAGTAGTAAGAGAAAAGGGGGGAGGGGGGATTAATGCATTGAGGTTTATGTGTTTAGATATAGTGGGGGTGGAGGGATGTGTTAGGAGCGGACTCATGTATTTGGCAGTGGATTTTGTGACTGTATCCTGGGCTTTGAGGGAACAACCTGGGGGTGTTCAGATAAGGGCTATTGCTGCAGCTGTGTATAGAAACAAATGTAGGAACAGGTTATTATATGGGGAGGGGTGGGCTAGGTTTTTTACTGATGGTTATAGGGAACTTATAGTGGGGGTTGTTGGGGGTGGGGAGTGTGCTAAGATGAAAGGGGCTATTTATGTAGGATGGGGTGAGGTTGAAGGAGTGTTGGTCTTGATTTCATTTAAGCATGAATGTAGTGTGGGAAAGTGTGTGTTGTGTTGTGGGGGGAGGGGGTGTTGACGGTGGACGACTCATTTTGACAATATGTACCCTGACTTTGGACTGGCAGGGAGAGAAATCATGGGGTTGTGTGTCACGTTTAGTGTTAACTCTGGGGGACTGAGGATGGGGGGGTGTGGGGGTGGGGGTTCATTGGGAGGTGGCTTTTCCTGTTTTCAGCCTTTTGTTTTTTTTCAGTTTTGTTTTTGTCCTATGTATAGTACGGCATTTGATATATATATAATTTTTCAAAAATCATTCTGAACCTAACGAAAAAAATATATTTCATTGTGTTTGTTTATTAATAAATTATTGTAAACGTATCTAAAGTATATTTAGCTGGGTTAGGCTAAATAAAAGTGTGCTTGTTATAATAAGGTTAGGTAAGTTTTCAAAGTTTCTCTTGGTACAAAATTAAATTTTTTTACATTAACATAAATTAAAAAAAAATATCTCTAAACGTAGAAGAGAAAATTTTATGACTTAATTTTAAATGAGTTATTGCTAATTGACCAGTTTTACCTATTAGGCACGACATATATATATATATATATATATATATATATATATATATATATATATATATATATATATATATATATATATATATATATATTGGGAAATATTATATAATTTTCAGCATTTATATTCCTATTGTGGTCTGAATAAAAAAAAAAGATTAGTTGAATTATACAAACAAATTTTATTAATTACCTACCTATAACTACGATTTACTTTAACTGATAATATGTATTTCTGTCGCTGCACGATCCCAGAAAGTTATCCTCGTATTTCATAAACCTAATCAGTAATATACAAATTTATTTATTAAAAATAATAACTAAGGACATATGCCCCCCAGATCTAATTCAAACTTTCCTCGAAGAAACACGAGATTTGAGGATAATTTAAAATGTCAGTCCCTTGTTTTTCCTGTTTTTCCTGAGAGAAAAATGTTCTAAAATACACCAACTCATTAATGTTCAAGTTACTCAGGAGATACTTTACCAAGTTATCAACATTAAGGATAACTCAATATGACAATCGGAAATCATCGCAAAAAGCATTATTTTAATATTCCTAATTTCTTAAAATAAAAAAAAAACGCCGTTTAGGAAATACATAGGCCAAAATAATTCCATACATTTCTCAAGGTAAAACTGACCAGCCTTTAACCAAGTAAGTTCGTACAGTAAGTAATTTAATTTTTATTTATACTTTGTGCAAGTTACACAAAGATGTTGGTATAACGATGTGTTATTTGGCGTTTTGGAGGCGTGGGAATGCAATGATAAGGCTTCGGAGGCTTCTTACTTTATTTGTAATAAAGGTGCGAGTACACAGGCTGCGTGTCTGTGGCCATGGCCAAGGGCATGCCTGCGAGAGGGAGAGGAGTAGGCCTGTTGACTGAGTGTTGTCCGGGCGCCAAGTGAGAGAGAGGCAGGGGTGAGGCAGACTCACATGGGTATGCCTACAGGCTTGCCCTCTGGCGGAATACTATGGAAACTAGCATGGCACGAAATATGAACTCAGCTGGCAGACAGCATGGGCTGTCTATGCAGACAGTCAGGCTGTCTACATTGGTACAAAAAAATCACTGCTTTGTTTTCTAAAATATCCCAACAAAGTCATCATTGCGACTTATTTCTGATCAGAAGTTACATTCTCCAATTATTTCACAGAAACCAATTTGGTTTATAAAGTTATAACTCAACGGCATAATAACTAGTGATTGCTTGCTTTGAGAAACACACATCAGGACTAAAGTTTAGAAGCTGCTCAAACTATGCATTTCCCTGTTATTTCAAAGAATAAAATAATATTTGTGCCTACACAGACTAAACCTATGAAACGTATCATCGATTTCATATTTTGCATCAGCCATTACTGATTGACGTCGCTCACAAGCCTTTTATTTAAATCAAAGAAAAGCGCAAAATCTGTAGGAGTGAGAGACATTTCAATGTCTCTCACTCTATATGGGGAAGAGAAGACCAGTTCCTTAATTCAAGAACCCTCTCCGGCATCAAGGCAAAATAATGCAAATAATGAAAAATAATAATATGCCATTTCGAGACTAGATATTGCAAATTTGCACTGGCCTTCTCAGTAGGACACACGAGTGTTGAAAGTCCGAAGTCGATCAGAGGCGACTTTCTACAGTTAACACACTCAAACAAAATGTGAGAATGACTTATGTAGTATTATCCATAGGACACCGACCAGTACAAAGAGTCAGATGAATCTTACCGTAGATACAGGACACCATCAATTTAAATTTGTACACGATCGAGTAAGACGTTCTCGATTAATAAACAAAATTTTTCAAGAATGAAAACAAGAAAATTACCCTCGTTAAACTGAAAATTCATGAAAACGCGAATTTATATTTTTTACTTACCTTTTCCTATTCATATGTTACTTACATTTACCTATAATATTGTCAGAACATATATTTTAATTTTTAAAAAATCAGCTATGCTGAAGTAGCCTAAAAATTGCACAGAGGAAGCCACCAATGCCCACATTAATACGAAAAGACTTCATAATAATATTCACCAGTGTTTTGTGTTTGAAGCCGATCTTAGAAGGCATTTTCTAGTTATTACATTAGAAGGAAATTATTTAATAAAATTTGCAAATTAAAATTTACGCATCTTAAAATAAGCACCAGTCTTTCTTTTAGTAAAACTTACCAATGGAGAAAGTTTTTTAGCCGATGAGAAAAGGTGTTCTCAAGTAATTGATCTGATTCTAACGAATCCAAAGTTTTTATGAGTTTTTGTAATATTTGAAATCTTAGTCTACGTAAGACTAAACATGTGTTGTATTTTCCTCCTTGTAGAAAGCATAAGAACATAAGAAAGGAGGAACGCTGCAGCAGGCCTGTTGGCCTATACTAGGCAGGTCCTCCACAATCCATCCCACTAACAGAATATTTTGCTCATCTCAATTTTCCCAAGAAATAAGCTTTGATAATTCTATTTACTTATGTACAAATCCCACTCAAATCCAACCCCTCTCACTCATGAATATATTCAACCTAAATTTGAAACTATCCAAGGTCCTAGCTTCAATAACCCTACTAGACAGACTGTTCCACTCATCAACTACCCTATTTCCAAACCAATACTTTCCTATATCCTTTCTAAATCTAAACTTATCTAATTTGAATCCATTATTACGGGTTCTCTCTTGGAGAGACATCAAGACCCTATTTATATCCCCTTTGTTATTACCCATTTTCCACTTGTATACCTCGATCATGTCTCCCTTCATTCTTCGTCTTACAAGTGAATGTAATTTTATGGTCTTCAATCTTTCTTCATACGGAAGATTTCTAATGTTATGTATTAATTTAGTCATTCTACGCGTAATCTAGGTGAGGCCTTACTAATGATGTATAAAGCTGTAATATAACCACTGGACTTCTGTTGCTTACACCTTTTGATATAAATCCCATTAATCTGTTTGCCTTATTACGTACACTTAGGCATTGCTGTCTTGGTTTATTAAGATTGCTGCTTACCATAACCCCCAAGTCCTTTTCGCAATCTGTATGGCTAAGTTCTACGTTATTTAACTTATAAATGCTTGGGTTATGGAAACTCCCGAGCTTCAGAACCTAGCAGTTATCTACATTGAACTGCATCTGCTGCTTTTCTGACCAGGAATTGAGTTTGTCTAAATCCTCCTGAAGTTCTCTGACAACTACGTTTGAATCAATTATCCTACCTATCTTCGTGTCATCAGCGAATTTGCTCATGTCATTAGTAATTCCCTCATCAAGGTCATTGATATATATATATTATAAACAACAATGGGCCTAAGACTGATCCCCGTGGAACGCCACTTGTTACAGATCCCCACTCGGATTTAACCCCATTTAAGCACACTCTCTGCTTCCTATTGGTGAGCCATGACTCGATCCATGACAGCACTTTTCCCCCAATGCC
Organism: Cherax destructor; assembly: GCA_009830355.1. NCBI lineage: Eukaryota > Metazoa > Arthropoda > Malacostraca > Decapoda > Parastacidae > Cherax > Cherax destructor. The sequence goes on from WNWK01009467.1 coordinate 17,090, forward strand.
ATGAGCTGCCACTTTCTTTAACAGTCTCTGGTGCGGTACTCTATATAAAGTCTTACTAAAGTCTAAATAAACAATATCGAATTCTTTATCGTGATCAACAGCCTCAAAAACTTTACTGAAGGTTAATACATTAGATAGGCAGGAACGGCCCCTCGTGAATCCATGCTGAGTATCATTAATTAAATTATGGTTATCTAGATGGCTTCTTATAATATCAGCTTTAATTGACTCTAATAATTTGCCTACAATTGAGGTCAGGCTTATTGGGCGGTAATTTGATGGTAGTGACTTGTCCCCTGCTTTAAAAATGGGAATTACATTAGCCATCTTCCACATATCAGACACTACACCTGTTTGAAGAGATAAATTAAAAATGTTAGTTAATGGATCACAGAATTCCATTTTGTATTCCTTAAGAACCCTTGCAAAGAGTTCATCAGGACACAGTGATTTATTTTGTTTTAGTCGGTCTACTTGTTTCATAACCATTTCACTAGTGACTGTGATATTACATAATTTATCTTCTTCAGGGCCACTATAAAAAATAATTACTGGGATATTATTAGTGTCTTCCTGAGTGAAAACCGAGAGAAAATAATTATTAAAAATAGAGCACATATCATTCTCCTTGTCAGTAAGATGCCCAGAGTTATTTTTAAGGGGACCTATCTTATCTCTAACTTTTGTTCTATAAACCTGGAAAAAACTTTTGGGGTTAGTTTTTGAATCACTAGCAACTTTAATTTCATAGTCTTGTTTAGCTTTTCTTATCCCCTTTTTAACGTCCCTCTTAATGTCAGTATACTGATTTATAAGATGACCCTCACCTCCTTTGATGCACCTATAAATTCCTTTCTTCTGCCCTAAAAGATATTTGAGCCTATTATTCATCCATTTTGGGTCATTTCTACTTGATCTAATTTCTTTATACGGAATAAAGAATTTTTGGGCAGCCTGTATAGTGTTAAGAAAGCTATCATATTGATAGCTCTCTTCGTTACCCCAGTCCACAGTTGATAAGTATTCTCTAAGCCCATTATAATCTGCTAAGCGAAAATCTGGGACAGTTACTGAATTATCCCTACTATGATACATCCATTCAATGCTAAAGGTAATGGATTTGTGGTCGCTTGTGCCAAGTTCCTCTGTAATTTCTAAATTATTAACAAGGGATTCCTTGTTTGCCAGAACTAAGTCAAGTAGGTTATTTCCCCTTGTAGGTTCTGTCACAAACTGCTTCAAAAAACAATCCTGAACTACTTCTAAAAAGTCGTTAGATTCTAAATTCCCTGTCAAGAAATTCCAATCAATCTGACTAAAGTTAAAGTCCCCTAGAATTAGTACGTTATCGTGCCTTGTGGCCTTAACAATTTCCTCCCAAAGTAGTCTCCCTTGTTCCCTATCTAAGTTTGGAGGACGGTAAATCACGCCTAAAATCAATTTTTCACACCCCTCTGAAAATTCTATCCAGACAGACTCTGTATGTATTATTTCAGACTTTATACCCGTTTTTATGCAAAAATTTAAATGATCACGGACATAGAGTGCCACCCCACCCCCCTTCCCGATACTTCTGTCTACTAGGAACAATTTAAAACCCTGGATGTGACATTCAGCAGGCATGTCCCGATTTTTCATATTAAACCACGTCTCAGTTATTGCAAAAACATCAATATTACCTGCACGTGCAACTAATCTCAATTCGTCCATCTTATTTCTCGCACTACGACTATTAGTATAAAAAATGTTTAGAAAACCTCCCTTCTCTTTACTCTTCCTGCTCATTTCTGTTTTTCCACTGTACCTATTACTGTCCTTGTCACCTAGTGCTACTTGCTTTCCAATATCCATCTTATTCTGCCTATTACTAGTTCTCCTAGAATTCATAATATTACTACAATGGGACTTCACTGTTTTCCCACCATAACCCATACCACTAACGTGATGAATATGATGAATATTTTGAAGCCAATCACAAGAAGCATACTATAGTTATTTAATATAAATAAGTATCACTGTTTATTTAAGAAAATTGGTAAGTTGGACTTTTCCCTACCAATATCAACGAGAAATTTGCGTCTGAGAAATCACTCAAGTGGTGAAAAATTAATTGCAGTCAGAAGAGGCTTTTATCAGTAATGACACGAACTCCATTTTGTTAAGTATTTTACTGACCTGAGAAGTTTGTCCGCACACAAACATAACTTATTAGGTACCATCATGGCAACAAGCTGCATCAGCCATTAAATATGGAAGCTCTTCGGAAGATATAAACAAAAATTTATATAACATGATTTAACGATAAATTAGACACAAGTGCAACACTTGGGTATGTTTAATGAGGAAACATTTCGCCACACAGTGGCTTCATCAGTCCATACAAAGGAGAATGGTGAAGAACAGGAGGAGTTTGAGGTAATCAGTCCTTCAGCCTTGAGTCGATCTAATCAGTCCATCAATCTTGTCGATCACCATGCCCAGCCCTTCTAGGGCAGGGTAGGTGCCAAGGCTGGAGCTTGCTACCATCTGCGGCTCCCAAGCCTGCCCTTCCCGTCAGCCTCCTTGGGGCGGGGAAGGTGGCAGACCAGAGAGGCCTAGCAACTATCTACCTACCTGCCTCGTGCTTGTGGACGAATATGGCTAGGCCTGGGGCCAGTTGGTCCCACCGCTGAGGGGTACCCCCTCCCATGGGAGACTTCGGTCTCTGCTACTCCTACGCCAGGGAGCCGGAGCCGGGTCGCCATCTGGTAAAGACCCGGGCCGGGAGAATTCCCGGTGAATCAACACCTCCTCCTCCATCAATCTTGAAAAGAATACAGCATATGTGTGAAGAAGTGGCTTATATACCGTAGGCAGGTGAGGTGCAGGTGAGGTGGTGTCACATTTGACCAATGTGGAAGTAGGACATGCCAATACAGATCCCAATACAGGATTGTAGATGAATGGGGAATGACCTACTTCCACATTCGTCAAATATGATACCACCTACGACTGCTGCACCGCACATTCTGCCAGAATTTTCTTTCTTTGTTGTGAGTCTCTCAGTATGAGGCGAGTCTTGCGAAGAAATGTTTGGGTAGGGTTGTCCACTTGATACCTTGTGAGAGGTTTGTAGGTATCTGGATCATTAAGTAGATTGAGCATTTTGTTTCTGTAGTCGTCAGTGTTCAAGATTACGATACCACCTCATTTATCAGCGGGGGTTATCCTGATGTTCATGTCTTCTGCTAAAGCCTTAACAGCAGTGATGTAACGTCGAGGAATGACTAGTGAGCTGTGTTGAGATGACCGCTGAAATGATGCCTTGCGGTAGCTTCTTTGGAAATCAGAATCATTGTGTCTATAGTTTTTAGCAAGGAAATTTATGCCCTGTTTCGGTTTCGTGATTCATGTAGCGAATATGAGGCCTATGCTGAGGGCTTCGGGTTTTGTACTGGACAGTCACATATCATCTTTAACTGACCCAGAGAAGATACTGCCGAGAAGAGATACATAGTCTTCCCCACCAACTCTTTTACCAAACACATTTCTAACACCTTTTTCAGTACCTCATTCTAAATGTCTACCTCCACATCCACCACCATCAAGGACATCACCAATAACAGACATTACAAGGGTTAATCTACTGCAGGGGTATACATAATCCCTTGCAATGATTGCAACCAATTATACGAGGGTGAAACATCCAGAGACCTCAAAACATATATTTCAGAACACCAGTACACAGGCAGAACAGACGATTTAAGGAACGTGTGTGCAAGAATGGTATAAAATACCGTAGTCGTGATCTTCACGACTACAGTGATCTTTACACCAACTCCAAGGTTGAAGGACTGATTACCTCATCTTTTGTAAATAGTTCTACTTCCTTCAAATTATGTCCTTGAATCTGTATTGATAAAGCCACTGGATGGCGAAACGTCTACAATGAAGATACCCAGATGTTGCACATGTGTCTCAGTTTTAAGGAACGTCTGCGTTCAACACCGAAACTTTAACAAGTATATAATCAATTCCAGAAACGCAAAACTTATCGCCAGAGAAGAAAACACTCAGTACCGCAGAATCCTCGAATCATCAGTTATCTGTGTATCTAACAACTTCAACCAGAAGAACGGCTTCCATAACATAGCTGAACCCCTTGCCAAGAAACTTCTTCATCGTTACCCCACATAAACTACATACACACCCACCCGTCCCTACAGCTCCGTCTCAGATCCAACCTACCCAACATTCTCTAATTGACTCTCCATCCTATAAATACTCATGTACAATTCACCCAGGTGGATCTGTTTGTGACTTGATAAAGCTCACTGTGTGGGCGAAACATTGTCAGTAAAGGATCACATTTTACTGCATCCGCCTTAACTACTTCCTCAACTCATGCCTTTACTCCTTCAACTCATGCCTTAACTCCTTCAACTCGTGCCTTAACTCCTTCAACTCATGCCTTAACTCCTTCAACTCGTGCCTTAACTCCTTCAACTCGTGCCTTAACTCCTTCAATTCGTGCTTTAACCCATTCAACTCGTGCCTTAACTCCTTCAACTCGTGCCCTAACTCCTTCAACTCGTGCCTTAACTCCTTCAACTCGTGCCTTAACTCCTTTAACTCGTGCCTTAACTCCTTCAACTCGTGCCTTAACTCCTTCAACTCGTGCCTTAACTCCTTCAACTCGTGCCTTAACTCCTTTAACTCGTGCCTTAACTCCTTCAACTCGTGCCTTAACTCCTTTAACTCGTGCCTTAACTCCTTCAACTCGTGCCTTAACTCCTTCAACTCGTGCCTTAACTCCTTCAACTCGTGCCTTAACTCCTTTAACTCGTGCCTTAACTCCTTCAACTCGTGCCTTAACTCCTTCAACTCGTGCCTTAACTCCTTTAACTCGTGCCTTAACTCCTTCAACTAGTGCCTTAACTCCTTCAACTCGTGCCTTAACTCCTTCAACTCGTGCCTTAACTCCTTTAACTCGTGCCTTAACTCCTTCAACTCGTGCCTTAACTCCTTCAACTCGTGACTTAACTCCTTTAACTCGTGCCTTAACTAAAGCTCCATGTATAATCTGTACACCATTAGTCAAGAATACTATTTTTCCAATACAGTGATTCAAGTAAATTCTCAGCGCATCATTTCTGAGATACTAGCGCCTCTCTGACTCACACTTTCTGAGATACTAGCGCCTCTCTGACTCACACTTTCTGAGATACTAGCGCCTCTCTGACTCATACTTTCTGAGATACTAGCGCCTCTCTGACTCACACTTTTCTCGGTGTATATACACTGCTGTATTAAATAAACACACATTAAGAAATACATACTCTTCAATTATACTATACACATTACCACAGATTTAACTATCATGACTGTGGCTGATAATAACTGCTGACACAGAGACAGCAATGTCGTGCATGATACATTTGACACAGAAATGAAACAATGTGATTGGTGACACATCAATAAGATAGATGACCCAGTGAGATGGATGGCAAACTGATATGAATGAAATGAATAGAGAAACACTCGCCACATAGGCTGAACAATGTGATATATAAGTCAACACAAACACAGAGGCATAACATTGTGATGTATGATGCAACACTTGACACAAAGGAAGACCAATATGATGTATGATGCAATACTTGACACAGAGGCGTAACAATGTGATGGATGGCACAACATGTGACTCAGAGATGTACGATCTGTGACAAATGTACGACTTCTAGAAAAAAATATAAAACTAAATGTTTCATGGATATATTATATATTTCTACTGATTTTTTATTTTACATGCCATGAATCCGATGAATTTTGTTTTTATGAATAAGTGTTATTTAATGTTCTTCTTTCTTTTTCTTTATGTTGCTTCAGCAACATAGTTATTAGCACCACTGAAATATCAATAGGTTATTAGCACCACTGAAATATCAATAGGTTATTAGCACCACTGAAATATCAATAGATTATTAGCACCACTGAAATATCAATAGGTTATTAGCACCACTGAAATATCAATAGGTTATTAGCACCACTGAAATATCAATAGGTTATTAGCACCACTGAATTATCAATAGGTTATTAGCACCACTGAAATATCAATAGGTTATTAGCACCACTGAAATATCAATAGGTTATTAGCACCACTGAAATATCAATAGGTTATTAGCACCACTGAAATATCAATAGGTTATTAGCACCACTGAAATATCAATAGGGTATTAGCACCACTGAAATATCAATAGGTTATTAGCACCACTGAAATATCAATAGGTTATTAGCACCACTGAAATATCAATAGGTTATTAGCACCATTGAACTATCAAAAGGTTATTAGCACCACTGAAATATCAATAGGTTATTAACACCACAGAAATATCACGCAATTAGCTCCACTAAACTATCAAGAAGTTATTAGCACCATTTAACTATCAAGAAGTTATTAGCACCATTTAACTATCAAGAAGTTATTAGCACCACTTAACTATCAAGAATCTATTAGCACCACTGAACTATCAAGAAGTTATTAGCACAACTGAACTATCAAGAAGTTATTAGCACCACTTAACTATCAAGAAGTTATTAGCACCACTTAACTATCAAGAAGTTATTAGCACCACTGCACTATCAAGAAATTATTAGCACCACTAAACCATCAAAAAGTTATTAGCAACACTGAACTATCAAGAAGTTACTAGCACCACTGAACTATCAAGAAGTTATTAGCACCACTGAACTAACAAGAAGCTATTAGCACCACTGAACTATCAAGAAGTTATTAGCACCACTTTACTATCAAGAAGCTGTTAGCACCACTGAACTATCAAGAAGTTATTAGCACCACTGAACTATCAAGAAGTTATAAACACCACTGAACTATCAAGAAGTTATTACCACCCCTGAACTTTCAAGAATTTATTAGCACCAATAAACTATCAAGAAGTTATAAACACCACTGAACTATCAAGAAGGGTTTAGCACCACTGAACTATCAAGAAGTTATTAGCACCACTGAACTATCAAGAAATTATAAGCAACACTAAACCTTCAAGTACAGTACCTTAACTTTCCCCCAGTAAAAACCGTAACGTAACTTTTTATACTTATGGGCAGCCTTTCAGTTTCATAACCTTGCACCCTGCCTAGTTTTGTTTGTTTCATTTACCCGTGTCCGTCTGCGTTCCAAAGCCACAGTCGGCAGCGTATTCAGACACCGACCCCAGTGTAAACACAGGACATAGCGTGCTGCTCCTCCTAGAACTTTATTGCAACTCTTACTAAACGTCACTGTTTTCACAGAGTAAAACGACCTTTTCCAGTTCTTACCAAGCGTTGCACAAGATTATTTCATTACTGACAACCCCATAGAAATTCACAAGTGCTCATACAGCATTCAGCCACCAGTACACACCTGCCTACTTGTGTCTCCTCTCCATCGACAATCAAAGCTAAGTAAACTGTGACTGTCTAGCATTTTCTAAGAATTTGTGACATTATTTAATTGCCCTGCACCAAGTACAGTTTTTGTTTATGCTCATTCACCTGTGTATTGCATTCTGTCATTGAGTGCATTATCAGTTCCTGCCCTTGAATTCCCAGGAACCTGCTTAATTGCCATTATTGCAATAATTACCTGTGAAATTCCATACTTTTGAACCAGAAATTGCTTGACAAACTTTTTTTTCCATGTGTCAGTGTACACTCATTTGCCACCTGTAACTTTTTGCCCCTATTATTATTATTATTGATTTTTACCTTTTTTGCATTTTACTCATTGCCTTTTTGTGTGAAATTGAGCACTTCTTGATACAATAAATTTTTGTGACTGTTTTTAGTACCATTGAACACTATTATTTTCGATTTCCTTGTCTCCTTACCTTGCTGCAAGTGAATTCATTTTTTTTTCTTTGCATTGCCTAATTGCAACTGCCAGCACCTGCAACATTTTGCTGTGTGTTGAGCAAGCCTGCACTACAGTACAGTGTGTGTGTAATACCCAGTATTCATTTTAATTTGTGAAACTTCTGTAATTCCGCTACCTGTTACAGTTCATTCATTTGCATGCAATTTTCTTGCCAGTTATCTCTGCTTTTGTTCTGTGAACACCCCAGCAATTAATTCACTTGTATCCAAATTTTACCTTGAGTTTCAGAGAGTACCATTCTTTTTTTTTTTGACGTAATTCACGCATTTGTTAGCAAATAAATCAAGAAGTTATTAGCATCACTGAACTATCAAAAAGTTATTAGCACCACTGAACTATCAAGAAGTTATTAGCACCACCAAACTATCAAGAAATTATAAGCACCACTAAACCATCAAGAAGTTATTAGCACAACTGAACTATCAAGAAGTTACTAGCACAACTGAACTATCAAGAAGTTATTAGCACCATTTAACTATCAAGAAGTTATTAGCCTCACGTAACTATCAAGAAGTTATTATCACCACTGAACTATCAAGAAGTTACTAGCACAACTGAACTATCAAGAAGTTATTAGCACCACTGAACTATCACGAAGTTATTAGCACCACTGAACTATCAAGAAGTTATTAGCACCACTTAACAATCAAGAAGTTACTACAACCATTGAACTATCAAGAAGTTATTACCACACCTGAACTATCAAGAAGTTATTAGAACCACTGAACTTTCAAGAGTTTATTAGTACCAATAAACTATCAAGAAGTTATTAGCACCACAGAACTATCAAGAAGTTATTAGCACCACTGAACTATCAAGAAGTTATTAGCACCACTGAACTATCAAGAAGTTATTAGCACCACTGAACTTTCAAGAATTTATTAGCACCAATAAACTATCAAGAAGTTATTAGCACCACTGAACTATCAAGAAGTTATTAGCACCACTGAACTATCAAGAAGTTATTAGCACCACTGAACTATCAAAACTTATTAGCACCACTAAACAATCAAGAAATTATTAGCACCACTGAACTATCAAGAAGTTATTAGCACCACTGAACTATCAAGACGTTATTAACACTACTGAGTTATCAATAAGTTATTAGCACCACTGAACTATCAAGAAGTTATTAGCACCACTAAACCATCAAGAAGTTATTAGCACCACTAAACGATCAAGAAGTTATTAGCTCCACTAAACCATTTAGAAGTTATTAGCACCACTGGGTTATTGCTAAGTAATAAACTATGAAAAACGTTAAAGATAGGTTAATATGTTTATGATATGTATATATTTTATGTCGCTTACATTTCATAGAATAATAATATGTACGTATTTAAAAGTGAATCAACCTCTGTAAAACTCATGTACACAATATAGATACGAAAAATATTTAGAGATCGTTTCGAACTTTTATGTAATTGAAAAGTATATATTGTTGAACTCAGACGTATGCAAGATATATCATAAAAGTGGTCAGTGTTCAACACAAAAGTATGTCATTTTCAGCATAAACGTAGCCAATGTTCATCAGTGAATGCAGTGTTCATCAGCGTATGCAATGTTTATCAGCGTATGCAATGTTCATCAGCGTATGCAATGTTCATTTGAAAATTACTCACCTGCAACACACAATATATAATGTTCAGCACACAGTTTGCAATTTTCTGAAGACAATATGCCTTAGCACACTGTGTTCACTATACTGAATTTCAAATAAATTCTGGCAAGGAAATAAACAAAGTAACAAGCCAACAAACACGTGACAAAAATAACGGTCAGTGAACATACAAACCCGTCAGTTAGAGTAACTTGAAGCTAGTGATGGTCTCTTGGTCCAAGTAATTACGGCTTCCGGTAGCATTCAGGGATCAAATCTAATAAAAATCTTTATTACTAAATTTAAAGACAACTTTGGAATGCCTTATATTTGGTGCATAAAACAAGTTTCATAAACTTTACCTCCATGTATACGATGTGCACTAGTCTATGAAAATATTTCTATTGAGACAATATATATATATATATATATATATATATATATATATATATATATATATATAATGTCTGTCTTGCAGTTCCTGAAAGACGAGCCAAACTGCTAACCACTTCAGTTATCAAGTCGGTGCGCAACTACCCAAGAACAGATAATTGTGTCCCTCTGCCCCATCATCGCAGGAATCACAGAGGTAGACCCAAGAAAAATTCCACTGAACAATTAATTTTGCTAGTGATAGTGTCATTTCCAGCAGGAGGTTACACTGGAATTCGACCATAACACCTCAAAGAGATGGTAAATCCAGTATTCGGCGCATCTACATCAATTCTCCTCACCGAATTAACAACTTTTGTCAACAACTGCCTGGCTGGACGAATCCCAGAAGAAATTAAACCTTTCTTTTTTGGAGCCTCATTATGCGCTTTGAAGAAGAACTATTGGGGAATCAGACCCATTGCTGTTGGTAACACCCTTCGCCGTCTAGTTGCCAAAGCAGCAGTAAGAAACATTCGCCTAGAAGCTGCCAGTTTACTCCAGCCACACCAACTGGGCTTTGGGGTCTCTCAAGGCAGTGAAGCCGCAGCTCATGCGGCAAGGGCCTACATCAGGGACCTACCAGAAGACAAGGCCGTATTCAAACTTGACTTTAGAAATACCTTTAATATGGTGAAGAGAGATGTGGTCTTGTCTGCCGTTCGGGATCGGTTCCCCAGTCTCTTTCCCTTCATTTCAGCTGGCTACAGCAAACCCTCGACTCTTTTGTTTGGGGAACATGAAATTTCCTCATCTGAGGGTGTTCAGCATGGTGATCTACTCGCTCCACTTTTCTTCTGTTTGGCAGTAAGAGAACTAACTTCCAGCCTACGCAGCGAGCTCAACATCTGGTACCTGGATGATGGCACTCTGGCGGGTACTGAGGAGTCCCTGTTAGAGGACCTACAACGAAATCATCACATCAAACCAGGAAATAATTAATGCGGTGCGAACAATCCTCCCAGAAGTCACTACTACCACTCCATCCAACAGTACCCTCCTGGGAGCACCGCTGGGTCACCAGGCCATCGACACGGTCCTCAAGGACAAAGTAAAATGACCTGAAAAGAATGGAGGAAATAATAAGTGATCTTGATGCCCATGATGCTCTGTATCTCCTCACAAGGTGTCTTATTATGCCAAGACTCACTTACTTCTTGAGGTGTGCACCCTCTTTTGACAACCCAACACTTAACGAGTATGACGTACACCTGAGATCAACCTTTAAGAAGGCACTGAATCTATCACTAGATGATCGGCAATGGGAGCAGGCAACCCTCCCAGTGCGACTGGGAGGTACAGTGGTGCGCAAAGCAACGCAGGTAGCTTTACCTGCATTTCTGTCATCGTGTTTGGCCTCCTGTGGATTAGTCAAGAAGATTGTCCCTGAACGTTTGAGAGGTGTGGTGGGAGCTGAAGATCCCAGGTTCATTGAAGCAGTCGTGCGGTGAGACATCCTGGCAGACTCCTCCAGTAGACCAGCTCCTCCCAAAGAGCACAAACAGTCCCACTGGGACAAACCGATCATGGAAAAAATTGCCAACACAATGCTTACCAACGCTTCAGGAAAGGACAAAGCTCGTCTCCTAGCGGTGAAGGCACAACTCTCAGGAGATTTCCTTCTAGCTGTTCCCAATTCCTCTCTGGGGACTCGACTCGACCCACAGGCCATTCGGATTGGTGTTGCTCTTCACCTATTCGCCCCCATACTCACCGAACATAGGTGTATTTGCGGCAGGGCGACGGCCGATCAATTCGGACTTCATGGTCTCGTGTGTCACACATCAGAAGGGAAGTATGCTAGACATGAGAAGGTCAATGACATCATAAGGAGAAGCCTCGCCACGGCCCGTTGCCCAGCCCAACGGGAACTCCAAGTGCAGAGGTCTGATGGAAGTCTAAAGCGTCCTGATGAAGCCACTATGCTACCCTGGAAGGATTGTAAGCAGATTGCTTGGGACTACACCTGTGCTGCCACAATGGCAGACACCTACTTGTCATACTCCGTAGCCGAAGGGAGTGGAGCTGCCAGCCACAGGGAGACCCAGAAGACTCGCAAATATGAAGGCCTTTCCCCTTGCTATAACTTCATCCCAATAGGGTCGGAGACCCTTGGAGCGTGGGGCAAGTGTGCTCTAAAGTTTCTCAAAGACCTGGGTGAGAAACTCATCATGGAAACCAGGGACCACAGGGCGACCAGCTTCTTCTTTCAGAGACTTAGTGTAGGGATCCAGAGGGGAAATGCCTGCAGCGTTCTGGGCACGCGGCCCTCTGCCGGGGAGCTGGACGAAGTATTTGACATGTAGCTCTGAGTTGTTATCTATGTTGTTTTACTCCCTATTGTATGCTTGTCAATGTATTTTGTCAATGTATTTTGTCTTGAAATAAAGTTTATATATAAAAGATGGGGTGGTAGGGGAAGTGGAATATTCAAATGGCTTCAGAAAGAAATCTAAATATTCTTCCCTGAAGCCTTTTTATCCACTTCTCCGAGGCAATGGGTCCCACAATTTACACCAGAGGTGGACCCCATCATATTTATATATAAATATATATATATATATATATATATATATATATATATATATATATATATATATATATATATATATATATATATATATATATATATTATATATTTTCTCTCATTTATTATTTTCAATATAATTAGAGAAAAGGGATGGAAATAGATGTAATAGTACTAAAATAGTACTGCTCATTCCTACTTTTCATGCACTTACATATTTGTTGTCCAATAGCAATGCCCATTTTTCTAAAACTGAGCTTCCTATTTTCCTGTCATTTTCATACTGTCAGTGGCCGTAGGGAGTATTGTTTTGTTTTACGATCCTTAAATAATAGTTGATTGTCTTCTCTCGTAATAGTAATAACTGGGATCTTTATCTACAAACTTACTTTTTATTATCTGTCCAGAAAGTAATTGATAATACTTTACAAATAGCTTCCGTGAGAGCTGCAAGACTTTCATATATCTGACTTACCAATGTATTTGCTTTCCCTGTTTCTTTATACTGAGTCTGTAAAATCTTTATTGCTCTTTTCCCATGTCGTTTCAGCAATATCCCGCTCAGCTGTAAACACTCGAAAGATAAAACAAAAGAATTATTGTTGGTAACATCCTCTCTCGTGGCCAGCCACTTCATGCTGCACCAGTCTTGTAAGCAAACACTTCTCAGCGAGTGTTTTTCTTGACGCATTATTCAGTGTTGACTCATTCTGCAGATTTTTTCAGCTCCCAACCTCGCAAAAAAATCACAGCCAGTCTGGGTACACACGCAAAATTCTCTTGGTTCTCAAGTTGAGATAAGTAACTCCTATTGAAACATAGGCCTGAGTGTCAATAGGCGCTACCTATCTCAACACACAGGCCTGAGTGTCAATAGGCGCTACCTATCTCAACACACAGGACTGTGTGCCAATAGCAGCTACCTATCTCAACACACAGGCCTGTGTGTCAATAGGAGCTACCTATCTCAACACACAGGCCTGAGTGTCAATAGGAGCTACCTATCTCAACACACAGGCCTGAGTGTCAATAGGAGCTACCTATCTCAACACACAGGCCTGAGTGTCAATAGGAGCTACCTATCTCAACACACAGGCCTGAGTGTCAATAGGAGCTACCTATCTCAACACACAGGCCTGAGTGTCAATAGGAGCTACCTATCTCAACACACAGGCCTGTGTGCCAATAGGAGCTACCTATCTCAACACACAGGACTGTGTTTCAATAGGAACTACCTATGACAACTTGAGAACCAAGAGAATTTTGCGTGTGTACCCAGACTGGCTGTGATTTTTTTGCGAGGTTGGGAGCTGAAAAAATCTGGAGAATGAGTCAACACTGAATAATGCGTCAAAAAAACAGATAGGTAGCTCCTATTGACACAGTCCTGTGTGTAAATCTTTCTCGTTCCTGAAGTTATACATGTGCAGATTTGAACATTTCCAAAGACCGCTTTCCAAAATATGTCGCGTCCCTTCATGTTAATTATCTTTTTCTGGTTAAATATCCGTTTTTATGGTGTTATGTAACCTTCACTTGCCTTAACTAATTTAAGCCAGCCTAACTTGACCGTAAATTATTGGAAAATGGCGATGGTTTCCGAGCATTGCTATAAGATCCTTTAAGTACAATTGCTCTTTTTGAGAATCCACGTCTAATCTCTCCCATGCACAATAACTTGCAATTGTTGCTTATTTTGGAGATTCCTGGAGTTTTGTTGTTCACCGCTATCTCATGTATTTTTTGTAAATAAGCAATCAGCTATTATCTCAGTCCTGGGAAAGGAATCAGCTTACTTGTCGGCAGATCTTTATTTTGTTCAGGGATTCAGAGTCACAATACCTTAAGAAAGTAAAGTATAAAAAAAAATCATGTAATACAATAAAAGTAGACATTGTAAGACAATATTAAATTTTAAATTACATTATGATAAAACATACTAACATGAAATGAAACAATCTCATCTGACGGAAGCTGTTAAAATAAAGGACACTAAGCTAAGCTTAGACACGTAAGCTATGCGTGTCGTAGGAGGCGACTAAATGCCGGGAGCAATGTGCTAGTAACCCCTTCTGTATAAATTACTAAAAAGAAGGAAAAGAATAACTTTTTAAAATTGGGATGTTTGAATGTGCGTGGATGTAGTGCAGATGATAAGAAAGAAGTGATTGCAAGGGTTATGAATGAAAAGATGTTGGATGTCCTGGCCCTAACCGAAACAAAGCTGAAGGGGGTAGGGGAGTTTCAGTCGGGAGAAATAAATGGGCTTAAGTCAGGAGTATCTGAGAGAGGTACAGCTAAGGGAGGGGTAGCAATAATGTTGAAGGATCAGTTGTGGAGGGAGAAGGGTGTCTTTATTGTAAACGTTTCTCCATCCAGTGGCTTTAAGCCACTGGATGGCGAAACGTTTACAATAAAGACACCCAGATGTTGCACATGTGTCTTAATTTCATCTTGTCGGTATTGTATACCATTCTTGTAATGACAGTAGTTTGTTGGACTACGTATTGGTAGATAAAAGACTGTTGGGTAGACTTCAGGATGTACTTGTTTATAGAGGGGCCACAGATATATCAGATCACTTTTTAGTTGTAGCTACAGTGAGAGTAAAAGGCAGGTGGGATACAACAAAATTGGAAGCAGCAAGTAAGACAGAGGTGAAGGTTATGGTTAGAGGACAGATGGGCTAGTGTGAGTGTAGGTAATGGGGTAGAAGATGTATGGGGTAAGTTTAAGAATATAGTGTTAGAGTGCTCAGCAGAAGTTTGTGGTTACAGGAAAGTGGGCGCGGGAGGGAAGAAGAGCGATTATTGGACTGATGATGTAAAGAGAAAAAATTAGCTTATGAATGTTTTTTACAAAGTAGTAGTGATTCAAGGTGGGAGTAGTATATGGAGAGAAAAAGAGATTAAAAGAGTGGTGAAGCAATGTAAAAAGAAAGCAAATGAGAGAGTGGGTGAGATGTTATCAACAAATTTTGTTGAAAATAAGAAAAAGTTTTGGAGTGAGATTAATAAGTTGAGAAAGCCTAAGGAACGAATGGATATGTTAGTTAAAAATAGGAGAGGAAAGTTATTAAACGGAAAGTTAGAGGTATCAGGAAGATGGAGGGAATATTTTGAAGAATTGTTAAATGTTGATGAGGGCAGGGAAGTTGTGATTTCGTGTATAGGGCAAGGAAGAATAACATCTTATAGGAGTGAGGAAGAACCAGTTGAGAGTGTGGGGGAAGTGTGTGGGGCAGTGTGTAGAACGAAAGGGCAGAACGAAAGGGCAGCTGGAATTCATGGGATAATAATAGAAATGTTAAAAGCAGATGGGTATATAGTTTTGGAATGGTTAGTGTTTTTATTTAATAAATATATGGAAGAGGGTAATAATGTACCTAGGGACTGGCAGAGATCATGCATAGTTCCTTTGTATAAATGCAAATGGGACAAAAGAGAGTGTAAAAATTATAGGGAAATAAGTCTGTTGAGTAAACCTGGTAAAGTGTATGGTTGAGTTATTTTTGAAAAAAATTATGAGTAAGACGGAGAGCAAGATAGCAGTGAAACATATAGGTGAACTGTATTTAGATAAGAGTAAAGAGAATTTTTCGGCATTTATGGATTTGGAAAAGGTGTATGATAGGGTGGATAGGAAGGCAATGTGGTAGATGTTGAATATGTATTGAATAGGAGGTAGGTTATTGAAAGCAGTGAAAAGTCTTTACGAGGATAGTGAGGCTCAGGTTAGAGTATGTAGGCGAGAGGGGGACTATTTCCTAGTAAAAGTAGGCCTTAGACAGGGATGTGTGATGTCACCATGGTTGTTCAACATATTTATAGATGGAGTTGTAAGAGAAGTGAATGCACGGGTGATGGCAAGAGGTGTGAGGTTAAAATATAAATAATCTAACACAAAGTGGGAGTTGTCACAGTTGTTTTTTGCTGATGACACTGTGCTTTTGGGAGATTCTGAAGAGAAGTTGCAGAGGTTTGTTGATGAGTTTGGTAGGGTATGTAAAAGAAGGAAATTAAATGTAAATATAGGAAAGAGTAAGGTGATGAGGATAACGAAAAAATTAGGCAACGGAAGACTAGATATCAGACTGGGGTGAGAGAGTATGGAGGAGGTGAATGTGTTCAGATATTTGGGAGTGGATGTGGCAGCGGATGGGTCTATGGAAGGTGATGTGAATCATAGATTTGACGAGTGGAAAAAGGTGAGCGGTGCACTGAGGAGTTTGTGGAGACATAGAAGTTTGTTCATGAAAGCAAAGATTGAAATGTATGAGAGAATAGTTATACCAACGCTCTTGTATGGGTGTGAGACATGGGTTGTGAATGTTGCAACAAGGAGAAGGTTGGAGGCAGTGGAGATGTCGTGTCTGAGGGCAATGTGTTGTGTGAATATAATGCAGAGAATCCGTAGTTTGGAGATTTGAAGGAGGTGTGGGATAACCAAAACTATTATCCAGAGAGCTGAGGAGAGGTTATTGAGATGGTTTGGACATGTAGAGAGCATGGAACGAAATATAATGACTTCGATAGTGTATAGATCTGTAGTGGAGGGGGTAAAGGAGGTTTTGTGTGCAAGGGGCTTGGACTTCCAGCAAGAGTGCGTGAGCGTGTTAGATAGAAGCGAATGTAGACAAATGGTTTTTAGGACTTGACGTGCTGTTGGAGTATGAGCAAGGTAACATTTATGGAGGGTTTCAGGGAAACCGGCAGGCCGGACTTGATTCCTGGAGATGGGAAGTACAGTGCCGGCACTCCGAAGGAGGAGTGTTAATGTTGCTGTTTTATAACTGTAGTGTAAGCAAGACAGTGATGGAGTGAATGATGATGAAAGTTTTTCTTTTTCGGGCCACACTGCCTTGGTGGGAAACGGCTGATGTGTTAATAATAATAAAAATAATAATGTGGAATTATTACAATCACACAATGTGAGATCGCAGTTGCCATAAGCATGAGGCAATAAAAGTATGGCAAACAGTTCAGTTTTTAAGGTAGAATCCGAGGCCAGTTTAAATAACAGTGAGTAAATGGGGCTAAATGATGTGAATCTGAGATAACTAATGTAAGAAGTGGGTTAGAGAGGTCTGTTATGGAGAGAGAGAGAGAGAGAGAGAGAGAGAGAGAGAGAGAGGAGAGAGAGCATGTTCATACAGCATAACGACACCACCGAAATAAAGTCAGTTGACCAAATGAAATCACTGGCTCACAGATGGCTCCATCTTTATCCTGTCCCCTATATGTATTGCTTATAACAATAAAAAAAAACTTTCAAATATGCTGATGCCGATAATAGATCTTAGCTTGTATATAACGTTAGGAACCATAAAAATCTAGCCTTGCAAAACTCTGTTTCAAAAGAAAGAGAACCGGAGACAGAGTGAGTGAGAATTGGGTTGAAATCTGAGTCCAAACTGAATATGAAGAACCAAGTTGTAAATTTAAAAAAAAAAACAACAAAAAAAAAAAAAACTAAAAGCACTTAAACGTATCTCGCATGTTCTTGACAGCAGAGGATGCAGGATTCTGAATGAGGCGCAGTACGTTCACACCTAGACTATGATCCAAGTTTTTGGACTGCCTGCCTCCCGTCTCATCTCCGGTTTCTTTACAGAATAAAGAACAGAGCATGAAGAGTCATCACTCACCTGGATCCAGCCTGGACAGGTCAATTATTACAGCAGAGCCTTCAACACGGGAGGGATGTGGGTGGCCTTACTGTTACATACAAGGCCAGTATTGTCAAAGTACCACACTAAGCTGCACTCCGAAGACAGTGAGAAATGAGCTTCAATACAACAAGACGGGCAGCCAACAGCAACTACACTCTGACAGTACCCTTCTCCAGAACATCTGAGATCATTTATTCTGAAGATAACTTGAGTCCGGAACGTGCACGTACAGCATAATGATATCAACGAAATAATGAAATCGCTGGTACACAGATAGTTGTAGTATACCTGGAGAGGGTTTCGGGGGTCAGTACCCTCGCGGCCCGGTCTGTGACCAGGCCCCTAAATTAATCTCGTTCACTATCGGTGTATCTTTTAACAATAAAAATGCTTTCAAAAGCTCTAATGCAGGGAAAAGCTCTTAGCTTTTAAGTAAAGAACCCTAAACCTATCCCTGCAAAATCCCAGAGACAGAGACAGAAAGACAGACAGACAGAGACAGAGAGTTTGAATCATGGTAGAAAATAATTGTTATGCAGGACTTAAATGATTTAGCAGGAGAAATTGTTGGCACAGTAGGTAAGTTTGTAGTACATTGAGTAAATGGTACAACAAAGGGGCTTCTAATTTAAATATATGCAGAAAGAAATTTCGTGATAGGTAATATGTATTAAAAATATAATAAATCAATAAACGTGATAAGATATCGGACATCATGAATGATTTTTTAAAGCTACGTATTAGTAGTTAAAAGGCTAATGGGTAGACTTGGGATGTGAATGGCGTCAGAGGGGCGACAGATTTCTCAGATCATATTTAATGGAAGATTCAGTGAGAGTATGAGGTAGCTGGGTAGCAAGCTGAATGTCAATAGTAAGAGAGGTAAAAGTTAATTAATTAGGGAATGGGATAGGTAGAGCATGATATAAACAACTATTGAGAGAAAATTCGGCTAGAGACAATGGATAATGAGCAAGGGGTAGAACAGACGTTCAGAAGTTAGCGGGTAAGGAGGGTGGGTATTGCAAAGTGGGTAGAGGAGCCATTGTAGGAGTGAAGAAGGACAGAGTGAGATACTGGAGAAAAATAAGC
This sequence comes from Cherax destructor, assembly GCA_009830355.1. Lineage (NCBI taxonomy): Eukaryota > Metazoa > Arthropoda > Malacostraca > Decapoda > Parastacidae > Cherax > Cherax destructor. The sequence goes on from WNWK01009467.1 coordinate 36,333, forward strand.
AAATGAGAGGTTTACGTGATATAACAAAGCAGCGTATATGGAGATTTAAGAAAGAAAAAAGAACTGTGGAGTCCAAAGAAGAGCCAATGACATAGGTCAGGCTATATCAACAAATTTTAGAGGGAAAAATAAAAGAAAATGGAGAAGTCCTGGGAGGAAAGAGATTTGGAAGTTAAACAAAAAAGATGCATAGTTATTTTTAAGGGAGTTCGGCCTATTCGGCCTAACTCCCTTGCCTATTAAACAACAATATATTAATCGGAATATAACGAAAAAAATATATATATTTTTTATTTTAAGTAATATTAAAGAAATTTAAACAACCTATGCAATACATAGCATAATTTAACTAAACTAAATTACGCTAGTTTAGCGCCACTTCTCTGAACTGTCCAAGAAGAGCAATGTCCCCTTCAGAAACACCAACAGTCACCTAGTGACACTGCAAGACAGCCGAGGTGACTAGTCAACGTATCAAACAAACAAACAGGGACTGTCCCTCCTCCCCAGTGTGGAGAATCGAACAAAATTTCGTTGATTCCCCGCTATTGTTAAGTCAGGAGGCGGAGGAGAGGGGAAAGGCGTTAGAGTGGAAGGAGGCCTGTAACATAAGTAGGCCTATATATTCCTATACCAACTATACCAACAGCCTTAATTGAATGCTAATTTAGTTGAAAAGTCTAAGTGAATAAATATTTAGTCTTGAATATAAGCACATAACATTAAATAAGTTTTGAATGTAAATTACATAGCCTAGGATATATTGTGTCTCACTGTTTACCCTCTGGAAGAAGGATGGAGGAATCAGGCCCATTGCAGTGGGCAACACCCTTCGGCGCCTAGTCGCCAAGGCTGCAGTAAGTATGGTGAGTCAAGAGGCTGCCTCTTATTGGCATTAGTATGCGGACACAAAGCATGTCACACCAAAAATAAAAAAATCCCTAAAAGAAAAACTAACTCAAAATTTTACAAAAACACTTACAGGCATTTCATGATAATCGCCAAATAATCTATACTTAAGCTACACATTTTAACATGTATAATGCATGTCACCCAGTCAACTGACCTACCACCAGAAGAGACAGCACGGATACTAATATATAAACAGCCTATAACTCATGTAACATAGTGACAGTAAATATTTACATATACATGTACACATTATCGTAACCCTAAAGTTCCACAACTGTCAGGCAAAGCATATATACTGCATGACAAAATCCTCACACACAATCCTAAATACAATACACCATCGAAAACATTGTACAGGCAAATGGTTTCTATACGAGGAAAAAGGAACATAATTGGCAAAATTATAAAGAAAACTATACATAAATCCATAAAATACACAACCTTCTCTCAGGTAATAAAATGTAACAAAAGCACATAAAAATATAACATCATGTTGGCAAGGATCCAACCTTATTACACGCCAAATTTATCTTTCCACAGATATCAATACAAATGACATAAAACATGCCAGAAACCACATAACCAAATTCCAACCTACCAGACTCCAAGGAAAGCCCCCTTTATGTCCCCCAAAAAATTAATACTATCCGATCTCGTCAGTCTAATGTCAAGTCCAAAGACTCACATGCACACACAGCCATCCACCATCCAACTCCGTCTCTTGTACCCCAATTAAAAAGAAAAGTCCTTCATCTCCCCCCTCTCCCCCTCCAAGCATACCCCCACTGTAATACCCACCCATTCACAGCCCTGGTGATCTCCTAATCCACGTACATCGCATCCATCCAACATCCTCCCAGCACTCGTACCCCATCCCCACCCCAGAGACCAACCCGCTGTCGGGCCGGCCCACTACACTTGAAGCAACCCCACAACCGTTAAGTCCCTATAACTTCCCGTGAAAAAACCCTCCCAATTCCTTCCATAAATTTCCTTATTCCTACACATTGTTATGTAGATCGTACCCACAATCGCTCGTATTCGTGCCTTCCCCCTTGCCTCCCTCATACCCCATGTTACAAAAATAAAGTCCACCACCAAATACATTACAGCCCGACGCACCGACTCCCCTGATATCCAAACTTAATGCCCTCAAAACCGAGATTCCCCCTCCCCCTACCCTCCTTATTATTCCACTGAACCAGACCCTAACTGACTGATTAACCTACTGACTCGACTGACTGACCCTTTGACACGACTGACTGACCTACTGACACGACTGACTGACCTACTGACACGAGTGACTGACCTACTGACTTGACTGACTGACCTACTGACTCGACTCACTGACCTACTGACTTGACTGACTGACCCACTCACTCAACTGACTTACCCACAAAAATATACAGCATGATGTCGTGTCCTCCTCCCCACACCTACCAAAACCAAGCCCCACCACCAGTCCCATCCGAAACAAAATAGACCGGGATGCAACCACCCCATGTAGAAATCTAAACATCAGTTGCCGTACCCTCGCCCATATCCGCAACTTACGTAACACCTCCCAAATCCCTCTCCAGTCATATAAAGGATAAATAGCCTCCCCCTCCACTATGTCCCTGTCGTCCCCCACCCTAGTCAATACACCGACCTTCAACACCTGAGGCTCCTCATAGCCAACAGAAGTCGCACCATATCAGCACACTGTTGCCACTCCCTCCCCCCCACCACCTACACAGTTCACTCATCACCTCACCCACATGTTTCCCACCAACCCCACACTTCCTCATGTAGCACTGCTTTACATACACTCCAGTAAACCTTTCATCAATAGGTATGAGTCCCAAACCCCCACACCCCACCCTTTGCATGACCACTTCCTTCCTCAACCAAGTGCTTCAGCTCCTTCAAGTCCCTGGTGATGGACCAGGTGCTTCGGCTCCTTCAGTGCCCTGGTGATGGACCGGGTGTTTCGGCTCCTTCAGTGCCCTGGTGATGAACCAGGTGCTTCGGCTCCTTCAGTGCCCTGGTGATGGACCGGGTGTTTCGGCTCCTTCAGTGCCCTGGTGATGGACCAGGTGCTTCGGCTCCTTCAGTGCCCTGGTGATGGACCAGGTGCTTCGGCTCCTTCAGTGCCCTGGTGATGGACCAGGTGTTTCGGCTCCTTCAGTGCCCCGGTGATGGACCAGGTGCTTCGGCTCCTTCAGTGCCCTGGTGATGGACCAGGTGCTTCGGCTCCTTCAGTGCCCTGGTGATGGACAGGGTGCTTCAGCTCCTTCAGTTCGCTCTTTGGTAGTGCCCTGATTATCGAAGCTTGTTCCATGGATGGAGTAGAAGTTGGGTTGGAAAGGTGTTTTTGTTTGTGGGATTGGTTTAGGGTTTGAGGGGGACCTGCCTAGTGTGGGCCGGTTGGCCTGCTGCAGTGTTACTTCCTTATGTAATCTTATGAGTGAGGGGTTGGATTTGAGCGGGACTTGGAGGGTTGTGAAGGCTTGAGGGTTGTGAAGGTTGCTTGGGTGCCGCTGGGGATGGGATGGGCAAATAGTTTTGTTGGTGGGTTGGTTTTGACATGAACCTGCCTAGTATGGGCCAGTAGGCCTGTTGCAGTGTTCCTCCTTTCTTATGTTCTTATGTTCTTACCATACCCCCGCACATACTGCAACACCCTCCTCTGCAATTCATACACATCATGCTGCAACAATGGGTATACCACTGCCACATGCCATAACATACTGTACACTATCATATTCACAACAATCACCCTCTGTTGCAATGCTAATTCCCTAGGTTTCCAATCCCCCATCCTACGAATTGCTCCCCCAACCACCCTTACAATGGGCTACTCATACAACTCCCCCATAACACCCCCCACCCACGTTCCACCTCCAACAACTTAGATTTAGCCCCATTTACCGACATGCCCGAAGCCTTTCCAAAAATATGAATTATATTGCCTCCATTCCGAAGCCCCTTGTCTCCCCATATTAATACGGTAGTATCATCCACATAACAAACAATACCAGTCAAACTCCCCACCTGCCCCTCTCCCCCTCCCCCACTCCCTGTGTTATCAAACTATAAAATGGGTTTTGTAAACAGACAAAAAGGATTTGCGACAACGAACACCCCTGCTGCAAACCGTTTTCCATACTCACTGTTGCACCCAGCCTACCATTCACTTGCACCCTTACACACACCTCCACATACAATGTTTCTGCACATCCTACAATCTCTTCCCCAAACCCCTGCTTCCTCATGATTGTCCACAACATTTCTTGTTCCAGACTATCATACGCTGCCTTCCAGTCCAATCCCAAGAAAACCCCCCCTCCTTCTCCCTTCAACGAAGTTCCTGATCCGCCCATGTCCCTTATTCATGCTTTCGTCCAGGGATACCATACTGACCGTGCTCCATTACACTTCCAAGCACTCTCTTCAACCTATTCCTCAGTACCTTGGCAAAGATCTTATAGTCTGCACACATTAACGACAAAGCCCTCAGTGCATTGAGTCACCTTATCCTACCTTTGTCTTTCATACAATTAAACAATGATACCATACAATCCTTCACATCCATCCAATGCGTAACGTAAAAATCATTAGGAAGACCATCCACACCTGGGGCTTTCATCTTGCTCATACCCTACACCACCATCCACACTTCTTCCTCGCATATCTGTCCTCCCATAGCCTCACGTTCCTCTTCCCCTAATACCTGTATGATACCTTCCTCCAGAATAGGCCTCTCCCTCTCACCAGACTCCCATTTTTCAAAGAACACTCAAACCATTTATCAATATAATTACTCATCACATCTGTCGTATTCAACATTTGCCCTTGTACATATCCACCCAAGTCATCACAAACCTCCAAATCCATGACCACCCTCCCCTCCTGTCTTTTCCTAAACTGCTATGAAACACCTCCCGATGGCCTATCACCCCAAAGCAAGTCCTCTATGCCCCCCCTCAACCTCACGGCATCCAACCTATCATCCATGAGATCCTACCTTTCAACCCCTCAATTTCCCCCACCGGATAAACCTTTCCCTGTTCATAACAGCCTCTCAATTGCCCCTCCAGATACCTCTGCAGCCCATATTGCCACTGATTTTCCTCCCTACCCCTCACCTGATAATAGCCCCTAATACTAGGTTTGGCACATTCCTCCCATCACCTCACAAGATCCCCACTTTGTTTCCCCTTAGCTCATAAAGCTCCCCACCACTCCACAAATCTATTCCTTCCCTCCTCACCCAACAGCTTCCAATAACTTTCACACATTTTAACCATACCTACCCACCCCATGTCTACCAATACTCCCCTGTGATCTGAAAAACCGATGTCTGATGTCACTACCCTCTCGTCACGCACAACCCCTGTTATGTACACCCTCTCCAAACGTTCCGCATACCCCGTCTAACAAAAGTGTGATCCACCCTCCACCCCACTCCACATCAACCATCCCCAAATCTCCCAAAACATTCCTGAGAACACCCAGCACACATCCCGCCCCCATTATCGAAACAGCCGACAAGCCACACAAGTGATACACCAATACCTCTCTAACAAAATTCTCCTTAATATGCCTATTATTCTCAGCCGGCATATATATCCCCAGAAAACTCACTCTGCCCACCCCCTATTCCCCATCGTCATGCACTACCCTCCCCCCTCCTCCCATGCCAATAGCTGAAAAGGGCTGGTCTCCTTTACAACAATCGCAACACCACCCTTTAATCTACACAAGCTCCCCGCAAATCTTCTATATCCTTTCAGAAACAAATCACGGACATACCTAAAATTATGTTCCTGCAGGAACCCCACATCCACGTCACAACGTCTCAAAGTCCCTTCTAACCACTTCCTCTTGACCTCAGCCCGTAGGCCATTAGCATTAATAGTTAGACACTTGAATGCTGTAAAGAGGGCTTTCCTTTCGATCTCAAGGGTGTTTGCACAACATTTTTTTCTGATTTCCAACCTCCTTACTATAACCCTTCCCCCCCTTCGTCCTCTCTGCCATCTTCAACCCTCCCTGACCCCTGTGTGCCACCTCTACCCACGCGTTCTTACAAGACCTTTGCCCTGGGATGAGGACGTCGTCTCCATCTGACGCCCCCACCGACCTCTTGCAAGATTCCCCCGACACATCCATATCATCATTGCAATCTTCCCTGTAAATTACCACCTCCACATTCTGCACAGCTAAGGTGCTGTTCGCTGTGCTTTCTTCCAAAACACCCATCCCTCCATCCCACAATTGCACTTTCTCTTGGGTATCATCACTCAACGGGACCCCTGTCAGATGGCTTTCTAATCCCTCCAACACTTCCTGTAATTGCATATCTGAAAGCACATCAAGATCACCTGCACCTACGTGCTTGCCAGAACCCACAACTTCTGCATCTTGTGACACAGCCAGCAGTGTCAGACACAACTTCCCTTCAGTACCAACCATATCACTCCACTTGCCTCATCCTCCTGTACCCTCACCACATCCCTGTCCACAGGACGTCGTTCAATCCTCTTTTCATACACAGCAGCCATATGATCAAAAGCACCACAAATCCTGCATATGTCAGATACACCGGTATGGAAAAGGCATCCATGACCCCATACGACGTTATGGGCTTTTGTAGGGTCATCTTCAGGCTGAAAGAACCTTCCGGCAAACCCTCGTATAGCCCCTCAGACCACCATCCCACTTTAGCTGAGTGAATAACACCATAATCCTGAAATACTCCTGGATGTCCGTATCATCAGCCTCAAAAGGGACATTCCTAATTCAAATCCACGTGTAGTGCTTAGATACGTCTTTTAAACACACCTCCAATCCTGAGTTGATTACTACACTGTCTTCCTGGAAACGGTCCACTGTCCTCTCATACGCTGTAGAAGTTGCGAATTTCATGAATATCCTGGTAGCTCCGTTTAATGCAACGCCGTACAGGTCTTCATTAGCAATGTAATATGGTCAATCAGCAAGAACTCATTTAAAATTAAGTCTTTTCTAAAATTTTCTCTTATATGTTTAAATATATATATTTTTCATTTATGTTAATTTTGTACCAAACAAACTTTGGAGAACTTACTTAACTTTATTATAACAAGCTCAATTTAATTTGGCCTAATCCAACTAAACATATTTCAGATAAGTTTACAGTAATTTAATAAAAAATAAACACAATGAAACATATTTTATTTATTCCTTAGGTTCAGGATGATTTTTGCGAAAATATTGCATACACAATTTTTTGCTTGTCTTATTCGGCTAGAAGAGTGTTGTTATTTAAGCCAAAATCGCAAGTTTTACCTATTCGGCACGACATGTATATATATATATATATATATATATATATATATATATATATATATATATATATCTAGGTAGTAGGGTTGGTAGACAGGAACCACCCAAGGGGGTACTAATATCCTGGCAAGTGAGTGTAAAACAGAAGCCTGTAATTGTTTTACATGATATGCCGGGTGAGCGCCACGGCACAATGCCATGATGAAAATCAAAGGCCTACCATACAGGGTAGTCTTTTTTCGTCAGTGGATTCTGCTTGATAGCAGCCATTAGCATGACGTCAAGGCTTGCCGCCACACTTCACACTGACTTCTCATTGCTCACGTGGCTACCGTGGTGAGAGGAAGTGTTGCACTTTTGTTTCTCATCCGCCACATCTTTTGTCCCATTCAGACAGTATCACAGCAGTAGGCAGCTCACAGCCTACTCTCGCCAGTGTCGGTAGTCACATTACAAAGGTTGACATGGATGGATTTTCCCATACCGGTCACACATATTGTACCAACAAGACAACTTCTCTTGCCTCACGAATCCGAGTGTTAAACTGCGGAATTCCTAAAATGATTTAATGACCTTCACACATCCACACACAAGATGGAGAGTTTCTGTTAACTGTGCAAGTTTGATTACTGCCCATGTAAATGAGCCAACCACTGAAACCTTCATGATATCAGAAATACATCTACACCTAGCCATACAAACTTCCCTTGTATGGCATGCAAAGAGTATGTTACAATTTATTTGGCGTATGTCACATTCCCATATAGGCTGCCTGCCAACCAGTGAACTGGGTGCTAAGGGCTTAACGATCGATAAGGTACCCATCTTTAAATCAGCAAACCCGACAAAGCTGAAGCAATGTGATTCACTTGCAGTAAGCATTGGTAGACTTGCCTACCTGCTGGTTGAGTACAGTGCACTCTCTCTGGCTTCTGCTTTGCCATCTGTCACCGTGGTTTACAATTATTATTATTATATCTGTATATATTGTACATAGTGTACATATCTGTATATAGTGGGTGAAGGCAAACTATACATTATACTGCTAAAATATTCTGCTAAAATATACTGCTAAATTTGTTTGCTCCAATTCCCATTATGACCAGGTCTCACAGGTCATTCATTACCCGTGTTCGTACTATGGGAGCTCTGTTCGCAAGCTGGAGCTGGAGCAGGTCTTAGTATCTTTCAGATTGCATCTCTATCGTCTTTTTTATTGCCTGTCAGTCTTACTATTGTGTGTATCCTGCAAGTTGTACTGTGCAATTACTGCTTGTTGCATGCATTGTAAACAGTGTGTTATAGTGGGTTATGCCACCAACACTAGTGAGGCGGTTGGTGTCTGAACATACTCTCCTAAATCTGCCCAAACTATCTCTACAGTGTTGCTGGCGAATTGCTCGTTCCATTGGCATAGAATACCAACGAACTCTCACTACTGCACAGCTTCGTAACATTATTCGTACCAAATTAAACGTTGAAGCAATTATGGCACACCAAACTGAGATACCTCCCGCTACAGGAGCTATTAATCGCCGATCTCCGCTAAGGTTCCTTCGTAATATGGGAGAGCGAACACCAGAGTAATCAGACCAGCAGTCTCATGAAGCAGATGGTGCACCAGGTTTGTCTCATGACGAGTCAGTTTCTTTGGGGTTTGAGTTAACTAAACTCAGTCTCGAAACAACCAGAGAGCAGCAAGCATTTGCTAAAGAAGAGTTTGAAAGAGAGAAGGAGGGAAGGCAATTTAAGCATATTGTGGGTGACTGCTTTAGCGTGCAAAAAGCAGTGCCGTTAGTACCTCGCTTTGTTGAGTATGAGCCTGAACAGTTTCTCGAGGCATTTGAATACTAGGTGGCCTGGGGAGCATTAGGCAGCACTGGTGCATACAGCGTTGTGCGGCAAGGCGCAAAAGTTCACCGCTGTTTTAAATAACAAAGAATTTGTTAAAACAATAGTTCTTGGGGCATATCAGTGTATTCCCGCCAAGTACAGGAAGGAATTCAAACTGTGCGAACGTCAGCTGGGTCAGTTTCATGAAGACTTTGTAAGGTAGCAGTCAAAAAACTTTTTGAAATGGTACAAGGCGAGTGATGTCGCCAACTTCTCTGACTTTGTGCAGTTACTTTTGGTAGATAACCAACCTGGAATCTGTTGGACCAGAGGTTAGAGTCTTTCTTGAAGATCATTCGTTGACCACTGCATCAGAAACAGCCAGGCTGGCTGTTACTTTTGAGACTAACAGCTTCTTGTCCGAGCAGTCTCATCTTTCTTTTCAACAGCCTGGCATGAATAAAGATCGTCAAGGACTAGTCTCTGACTGGAGGACGAAGTGGCAGGATGAAAGTGGCCAACGACGCCAACCAACTAAGTTGTCTGGTGAGCAACCACATCAAACTTATGTTCAACATGGTGAACAACGACGCCAGCCACATACTTAACAGGGAGCCAAATTAAAGTGTGAGGTAACCTGTTACTGTTGTCATAAACATGGCCACGCCAAATCCAACTGCCCAATTAAGCCCCAAATCTTAAGAAAATCAGGATCCTCCCTTTTGAGATTAACCAGAAAGTAGTGTGGTATGGGCCCATACTCCAGTACATGCCACATCACCCTTCAGGAGAATGGAAAAAAATTGAAGTAACAACTTTTAGGAATACCGGGGCTTATTGTTCACTTATAAGAGAGGGAGTACTTCCCCTCTCCGAAAAAAACATCATTGCATTCCTTTGTTCTCTTAGAAGCATTTGTAGGAACTATAGTTTCTGTCCCTTTACATAAGATACTTGTGCAGAGTAAATATTGCACAGGATATTTGACTGTAGGTGTTTCTGAGGGATTCCCTAAGAAAGATGCTGTGTTATAGCTGGGTAATAACATTCTTAATTCGACAAAATGTGCAGAACCTATAGTGACTAATTTTTCTTTGATGTTGGACGTAACTTGCGCAAAATCCCAAGGGATGTCTGTCGAGAACGCTGATTCATCCTTGGACGACTCAGATCTAGGGTTAGACAATTTATTTTACAAGGAAAACTGGCCAGGGCCTCGTAAATGTAGTAAAAAGTCCCAGACCAAGCCTTCCTACTCCAGGGTTGCAGGATTACCAAATATATATATATATATATATATATGTGTGTTGTTGCCCAATGGACTGTGCTTTCGGGAAGAACAGCAAAGAGATGCTTCCTCAGACTTCGCTTTTCTGACAGCCATGGCTGAATCCCACTCAGATCACCCAGTTAAATATAAAATTAAACACAAACTACTGCTTTGCCCAGAGACTGGTAAGGAGGTAGCCCAAAATTAGACAGACTGGTAGTTCCTAAGAAATTTAGGTCACAAATTTTGAACATAGCCCATAATTCCTCTTTAAGAAGTCATTTGGGAATTAGAAAAGCTTTGTATATGATATTGAAAGAGTTTTTCTGGCCAAAAATAAGACATGTGAAAAATCACATCTGCTCTTGTAGGGAATGTCAACAAGTAGGTAAATCTGGACACTCCATTAAACCTGCGCCACTTCTTCCCATACCTGCAGATGGAGAACCGTTTGCAGAGCTAATCATTGATTGTGTTGGACCATTACCAAAATCCAAGTCAGGGAACCAGAACTTATTTACTATCATGGATAAAGCTACTAGGTATCCAGAAGCAGTCCCAAAGTGCTGCATAAACACTAAAGCCATTCTAAAAGCCATAACAAAATTATATTTCACTTTGGCATTCCTAAGTCTATCCAGAGTGACCAGGGTACTAACTTTACAGCAAAAGCGTTTATGGAAGCTTTACCTAGGCTAAGTATAATTCATAAATTAGCCACCGTGTATCATCCTCAGTCCCAAGGCTCCTTGGAAAGATTTCATCAGATGTTACTAACCATGATGAGAACCTTTTGCATGCATTTTCCTACAGGCTGGGATGAATCACTTCATCTGTTATTGTTTGCAATGAAAGAAACTGTACAGAAATCAACAGGGTACAGTCCATTTGAGATAATCTTCGGGCACAATGTATAAGGTCATCTGCGAGTGCTAAAGGAAGGATGGATGGGAGAAGACACCTGCATAGCACTCTACAAGATAAGATAAGATAAGATTTCTTCGGATTTTTAACCCCGGAGGGTTAGCCACCCAGGATAACCCAAGAAAGTCAGTGCGTCATCGAGGACTGTCTGTCTTATTTACATTGGGGTCCTTAATCTTGTCCCCCAGGATGCGACCCACACCAGTCGACTAACAGCCCAGGTACCTATTTGCTGCTAGGTGAACATGACAACAGGTGTAAGGAAACACGTCGAAATGTTTCCACCCGCCGGGAATTGAACCCGGTCCCTCCATGTGTGAAGCGAGAGCTCTAGCCACCAGACCACCGGGTCACCGAGCCACCAGACCACCGGGCCACCGAGCCACCAGACTACCGGGTCACCGAGCCACCAGACCACCGGGCCACCGAGCCACCAGACCACCGGGTCACCGAGCCACCAGACCTCCGGGCCACCGAGCCACCAGACCACCGGGCCACCCTTCTTTAATTAAGGTTGTAGGTGGCCCATCAGTTGGCTAAAGCTAACTTAAAATCTGCTCAAAACACTATGAAACAGAGGTATGACAGAAACGTAAAGTTTCGCTCCTTCAGTCCAGGAGACAAGGTGCTGGTGCAGGAACCTGTACGTGGCCACACCTTAAAAGCTAGATTTATGGGACCAATGCAAATCATAAGTAAACTTTACTACATAAATCAGATTAAAATATTTAATAGTCCACATAAAGTCCCAGTAATGACTCCGTCCTCTGCCTCTGTAGACGACCCTGATTCCTCTCACACCATTCCAGAAATTAAAGTTAAGGTTCCTAATTCTGCCCTCAAGGACCCTAGTCCTGGGACTCTAAAAAATGAAATAATGAGTCTAACTGCCCTCTTACAAACTTATTCTTAACATATTTTTGGACGTTCCGAAAAAAATGTATCCTGGGATATCATGATATATACGTTGGAAACACCAAGCCTATTAAACTCTTACCCTACAGAGCTAATCCTGAAAAAAACAGGCTACTTCAACAGGAGGAAGCATTTCTGTTAGAGCACAGATTAGTGGAGGAGTCATCTAGTCTGTGGGCTTCACTGTACATCCTTGTGTACAAACTACTGAAAGGTGAATAAGATCACTATTCCAGATGCTTACCCTCTGCCACGTTTGGATGACGTAGTGGACTCTGTGGGTAAGGCTACTTTTTTTCCAAACTAGACCCCTTTAAAGGTTACTATCAGGTACCTTTGACAGATAAGGTGAAGGAAATCTCTTCCTTCGTAATTCCAGGTCACTATCAATATACAGCGAACCCATTCGGAATGTTTAACTCGCCGGCAACGTTCCAGAAGCTGATCTATCAGGCTATTAAAGGACTTGAAGGCACGGTAGTTTATCTGCTCGATATAGTAGTAGTTTCCGATACGTTGAACCAACATGTTTCCCGACTTAAAGCTCTCTATCAGAAGTTTAAGAGTTTCCAGTAAATTGTTAATTTGTGTAAGTCATCCTTTGGCCAGTCTACTCTTACTTTTTTGGGTCATGAAGTAGGTAATGGTACAGTAGCCCCTAAGTTTGCTAAAATTCGTGCCATTAGGAATTACACAGTAGCTCATGATAGAAAATCCCTCCAGGGTTTCTTAGGGATGGTAGGTTTCTACAGACGATTCTGTAGGAATAACAAAAAATGGCACAATACCGTGACTGGAACAATACACACACAACCCGCACATACATAAAAAAAGAGGAGCTTACGACGACGTTTCGGTCATGTGTGTTAGTGTGACTTTGTAAATGGTCCAAGTCGGACCGAAACGTCTTCGTAAGCTCCTCTCTTTTTTATATGTGCGGGTTGTGTGTGTAGGATTCTGTAGGAACTTTGCAGATGTAGCCCCCTAACCTCACTTACCAGTCAGAAACAAAAATTCCAATGGACCAAAGAGTGTCAACAAATAACAAAAAAGGCACAATACCGTGACTGGAACAATACACACACAACCCGCACATATAAAAGAGAGGAGCTTACGACGACGTTTCGGCCCGACTTGGACCATTTACAAAGTCACACTAACACAGAGACAGAGGAAGGGTATTTATAGGCAGGCAGACAGGGGAGGGTACAAGAGAGTGGGGAAATGTAGGAGTAGTGGTAGTAGTGGTAGTAGTAAAGGTAGTAGTAAAGGTAGTAGAGTAGACAGTCATATGGGAAGGAGCACTGCTATGAGGCTAGCGGCCCGCAAGGGGGGTACGAGAGGGAAGAAAAGCGAAAAAATGAAGGAAAATACAAGGCAAAAGAAAGAACAGAAAGAAAGGAAAACCCAAGGAGAAAAAAGGAGAAGGGGGAAGATAAGACAGGGAAGGAATCAGGTTAAGTCACGGGTGTTCTGAAGTTTAGAGCATTTAACAATGTAATGAGAGAGGAAAGCATCAACAGAGACAAAGCCAGTACTTCAGTACTTCGGAGAAACTGGCCGATCTCTTTCTGACAGACTCAGGGAGCACAAAAATAGTGTTAGGCTTGCCGACACTAATAATGCTCTTTTCTGTCATGTCAGAGATCACAGTCATCCCATTGATTGGTCTTCTGCTAAAACTGTCTACCCTACGTCTAACTTTCATAGTCGCCGCCTGGTTGAATCCTCCCTTATACACAACTTTCCCTGTATGAATCTTAGCCCTGGCTTTGTCTCTGTTGATGCTTTCCTCTCTCATTACATTGTTAAATGCTCTAAACTTCAGAACACCCGTGACTTAACCTGATTCCTTCCCTGTCTTATCTTCCCCTTCTCCTTTTTTCTCCTTGGGTTTTCCTTTCTTTCTGTTCTTTCTTTTGCCTTGTATTTTCCTTCATTTTTTCGCTTTTCTTCCCTCTCGTACCCCCCTTGCGGGCCGCTAGCCTCATAGCAGTGCTCCTTCCCATATGACTGTCTACTCTACTACCTTTACTACTACCTTTACTACTACCACTACTACCACTACTCCTACATTTCCCCACTCTCTTGTACCCTCCCCTGTCTGCCTGCCTATAAATACCCTTCCTCTGTCTCTGTGTGTTAGTGTGACTTTGTAAATGGTCCAAGTCGGGCCGAAACGTCGTCGTAAGCTCCTCTCTTTTATATGTGCGGGTTGTGTGTGTAGTGTCAACAAACATTTAATAAAGCCAAACGTCTAATCTGTACTTCACCCATTCTCCTGTCTCCCAATTTTTCAAAACCTTTTGTAATACAGGTTGATGGATGTGAGTCAGGGGATAAGTGGTTGCAGCCTGTAGCTCACTTCTCTGCCAAGTATCAACCTCATCAAAGGGCTTACGCCACCATTTAGAAAGAAGCCCAAGCTCTGATACTTGCATTGGAACATATCGAGGTCTACCTGGGGCAGTCGTCCCAAGTGGTCAGTCTATAGTGATCACAATCTACTGGTCTACCTCAACACCATGAAAAATAACCCACGTTTGATAAGATGGCGTCTCAGGCTGCAACTGTATAACTTTAAACTCGTCCATGTTAACAGCAAGGAAAATGTGCTGGCAGATACTCTATCCCGTGTTTAATTTAGGTTAGGATGTGTTAGAGACCATGTGGGTTGCTTAGCTCTTTCCCTCACCTTTATAAATATGTTTAATGACGTTGGTGTTTTGTTTTTTTTTGTGATGGGGCATTCTGCTGCAGTCTGCAGGTGTCTTGAACCAACGTTAGCCCAACCCTCTGCTGTCTCCCTCTGGGGTAGAGTTTGACTTTAAGTCTCGAGAAAAGTTGAGCCCAATCTAATGAGTTGGATGGTTGAGAGAAAAGGCGATTCCTTTATTATTCAGTGCCATGAAGCACGCTACCCATTTAGGTAGAGGCCTAGTCCCGGGTATTAGAGACCTTTTGGGATGGGGGTGTGGCATGCAAATATTCTTACAATGTATTCGGAATATGTCACACTCCCATATAGGATGCGAACTGGGTGCTAAGGGTTTAACAATCGATAAGGTACCCGTCGTTAAATCAGTACCTTGGTTCATTGACCAATTACAGGCAAGGCCGCCAAAGCTGAAGCAACGTGGTTCACTTGTGGTAAGCATTGGCAGACTTGTCTACCTGGTTGAGTACAGTGCACTTTCTCTGGCTTCTGCTTTGCCTTCTGTCACCGTGGTGTACACTTATTATTATGTATGTACATATTGTACATAGTGTGCATATCTGTATATAATGGGTGAAGGCAAAACATACATTATAATCTACTGCTGAGTTTGTTTGCTCCAATTCCCATTATGACCAGGTCTCGCAGGCCATTCATTACCTGTGTTCGTAATACCTTGTCTAGACAGAGGTAAGAAATACTACGTTATCCAAGGATGGGATGGCAGGATTTTGGATTGCATTCAGTTTATTACCTGACTGCATAATTAGGATAATTAACTAATCAGTCGCGCGCGCCCGCACACAAACACACATACACACCCACTCACTCACACACACACACACACACACACACACACACACACACACACACACACCATTCTAGACATGTCTGTGTAATTCCCTCTTATGATGTTTGACTTCTACTCTCCATCCTGTGCTGCATCACACTCCATCCCCTCAACGAAGGTTCCTTGATGCTGGTGAGGGGCTCTTGATCTAGGGAATTGGATCTGTGCTCCAGTTCTTTGAATTAAACCTAAATACCTTCCCCGTCTCCCCTCAGACGCTGCATAATTCTACGGGTTTAGCGCTTCCCCTTGTTTATAATGATGATAATAATAATTCACACTCCACTGTCAACTTTACAGAGTATTCGAAACTCAGGGCCAAATGGTCACTAGCGCCGAGAGGCCTTTTGTATGTAATATCGCCTATGTTGGTAGTACTCATGGTGAATGTCCAGCCTTACTGGTACATCATCTCTTTTCATGCTTGTACTCACCTATTTGTACTTACCTATTTGTGGTTGCAGGGATCGAGTCGTAGCTCCGGGTGTCCCTCTTTGTTGGTCGTTACTACTTCACCTCTCTCCCTGCATCAAGACCTGTATCGTACTTTTTAAAGTTATGTATCCTGTCTCTGCAGATTGTTCCACTTCCTGACAACTCTGTTACTGAAGAAAAAACTTTCTAACATCCCTGTGACTCATAAGTTTTCAACTTTCTGTTGTGACCTCTTGTTGATGTGTCCCATTTCTGAAACATTCTGTCAAGATCGCGATCAAATTCTCTCTGTCTTTTATATATTGTTACCATGTCTTCCCTATCCCTTCTGTCCTGAAGTGTTGTCTGGTTGATTTTCCATAACCTCTTCTCATAGGATATACCCCTTATCTCCTGGTCTAGTCTTGTTGCAATTTTGAACTTTCTCTAATTTCTTAACGGCTTGACCAGGTGTGGGTTCCATACTGGTGCTCAGTACTCCAATAGAATAGGCCTGACGTGCACAGTGTACAGTATTTTCAATGACTCCTTACTCAGGTGTCGAAATGCTATTCTTAGGTTTGCTAGACGCCCATATCCTGTAGCAGTTATATCGTTTGCGTGCGCCTCAAGAGATGTGCGAGGTATGTAGCTTTTGGCCCCTAGAGCGGTCTTCTTTGTCCTTCCCAAATCTTCATGACTATGCGCTTGGTGGGGTTAAAGTTCATGAGCAAATTGTTGAACAAGGCTTGCAGCCTGTACAAATCCATTTGTAGTCCTACCTGATACTCGACCGCTTGAATTCTCCTCATTAGCTTCACATCGTCTGCAAACAGTGACACATCTGAATCCATCCCTTCCGTCATGTCATTCACATGTGTGTGTGTGTGTGTGTGTACACACACACAACCTGCAACTACAATTATATACTCACATATTTGTGGTTGCAAGGGTCGAGACTCAACTCCTGGCCCCTCCTCTCCACTGATCGCTACTAGATCATCTCTCTCCCTGCTCCATGAGCTTCATCATACCTCGTCTTAAAGCTATGTATGGTTTCTGTCTCCACTACCTCACTTTCCAGATTATTCCACTTCCTGACAACTCTATGACTAAAGAAATATTTCCAAAAATCCCTTTGACTCATCTGAGTCTTTAATTTCTAATTGTGACCCCTTGTTTCTGTGTCTCCTCTCTGGAACATCTTGTCTTTGTCCACCTTATCTATTCCTCGCAATATTGTGTATGTCGTTATCATGTCTCCCCTAACCCTCCTGTCCTCCAGTGTCGTCAGGACTATTTCCCTTAAACTTTCTTCGTAGGGCATTCCCCTTAGCTCTGGAACTAGCCTTCTGGCAAACATTTGCACTTTCTCTAATTTATTGACGTGCTTGACCAGGTGTGGGTTCGAGACTGGTGCTGCATACTCCAGTATGGGCCTCACGTACATGGTGTACAGTGTCTTGAACGATTCCTTACTGAGGTATCGGAATGCTATTCTCAGGTTTTCCAGGCACCCATATGCTGCAGGAGTTATCTAGTTGATGTGTGCTTCTGGAGAAGTGCTCGGTATTATACTCACCCCAAGATCTTTCTCCTTCAGTGAGGTTTGCAGTCTTTGGCCATCTAGCCTATACTATGGCTGCGGTCTTCTTTGCCCTTCCCCGATCTTCATGTCTTTTCAATTGGGTGGGTTAAATTCGGATAGACAGTTGCTGGACCACGTGTCCAGCCTGTCCAGGTCTCTTTGGAGTCCTTGCTGATCCTCATCTGATTTAATTCTTCTCATTAACTTCACATCATCTGCAAACAGGGACACTTCTGAGTCATTCATATATACCAAAAACAACACTGGTCCTAGGACTGACCTCTGTGGAATCCCCTCGTCACACACTTCCATTGTAATACCTCATCTCGTACCATGACTCGTTGTTGACTCCCATTGCAGTGCCCTTCCTGTTATGTGTGCCTAATCCTCTAGCTTCTGCACTAATCTCTTGTGAGGAACGGTGTCGAAGGCCTTTTTGCAGTCCAAGAAAATGCAGTCAACCCACCCCTCTCTCTCTCTCTCTTCTCTTACTTCTGTTACCTTTTCCTAAAACTCCAGGAGGGTTGTGACACAGGATTTGCCTTCCATGAATCCGTGCTGATTGTCATTTATAATCTTGTTCCGTTCCAGGTGCTCTTCCACTCTCCTCCTGATAATCTTCTCCATGACTTTGCATACTATACACGTCAGTGACACTGGTCTATAGTTTAGTGCCTCGTTTCTGTCTCCTTTCTTAAAATTGGTAACTACATTTGCCGTCTTCCATACCTCAGGTAGTTGCCCAGTTTCAAGGGATTTGTTGAAGATCGTGGTTAGTGACACACACAGCATCTCTGCTCCCTCTCTAAGGACCCACGGGGAGATGTTGTTCGCTCCCTTCACCTTTGAGGTATCAAGGACACTTAGCAGCTTCTTCACCTCCTCAGTTGTGTGTATGTCATCCAACGATTGTTTGTATGTTCCTTGTTGGTGTCCCCCTCTGTTTTGTCTTCCCAGAGTCCTTCCTGTCTCCACTGTAAATACCTCCTTAAATCTCGTGTTGAGCTCCTCACATACCTCTTGATCATTCCTTGTGAGCTACCCATCTTCTTTTCTCAGCCTGATCACCTGGTCATTGACTGTTGTCTTCCTCCTAATGTGGCTATACAGCAGTTTCGGGTCCGACTTGACTTACGATGCTATGTTGTTTTCGTACTGTGGCTGGGTCCATTGCTTTCTGTACTTTTTCCATTCTCTAGTGTACTTAGTTTTTGCCTCCCTACGCCTTCGGGTAAACCAAGGGTTCGTTCTGGTCTTCCCATTATTTCTGTTGCCCTTGGGAACAAACTTTTCCTCTGCCTCCTTGCATTTTGTTGTTACGTATTCCATCATTTCGTTTACTGATTCTAACCAATTCTCTGATCCACTGAACCTCCTGTAAGAAGTTTCTCATGCCTGTGTTGTCCCCTTTTTTATAGTTTGGATTTTCCCATTCAACTCCTGTTACCCTCACCACTTGTAACTCTACTATGTATTCAAAGCTCAGAACCACGTGATCACTAGCTCCAAAGGGCCTCTCGTATGTGATGTTCTCAATGTCCGAACTGCTCAGGGTGTAAACGAGGTCCAGTCTTGCTGGTTCATCCTCCCCTCTCTCTTTGGTAGTGTCCCTGACGTGTTGATGCATGAGGGTTTCCAGTAAAACATCCATCTTGGCTTTCCATGTTTCATTGCCCCCGTGTGGCTCCAGGTATGTGTTTGTGTGTGTACTCACCTAATTGTGGTTGCAGGGGTCGAGACTCAGCTCCTGGCCCCGCCTCTTCGCTGTCCGCTACTGGGTCTCTGCTCTCCCTGCTCCATGAGCTTTATCATACCTCGTCTTAAAACTGTGTATGGTTCCTGACTCCAATATATCTTTCTCAAGACTATTCCACTTCCTGACTACTCTGTGGCTGAAGAAATGCTTCCTAACATCCCTTTGACTCATCTGAGTCTTCAGCTTCCAGTTGTGTCCCCTTGTTTCTGTGTTCCCTCTCTGGAACATCCTGTCACTGTCTACCTTGTCGATTCCCCGCAGTATTTTGTATGTCGTTATCATGTCTCCTCTGACCCTTCTTTCCTCCAGTGTTGTTAGTCCTATTTCCCTCAATCTTTCTTCATAGGACAGACCCCTGAGTTGTGGAACTAACCTTGTCGCAAACCTTTGCACTTTCTCTAGTTTCTTTATGTGCTTGACCAGGTGTGGGTTCCAGACTGGTGCTGCATATTCTAGTATGGGCCTGACGTACACGGTGTACAGTGTCTTAAACGAGTTCTTGTTAAGGTAACGGAACGCTAATCTTAGGTTTGCCAGTCGCCCATATGCTGCCGCAGTTATCTGGTTGATGTGTGCCTCCGGAGACGTGCTTGGCGTTATACTCACCCCAAGGTCTTTCTCCTTTGCCGAGGTTTGTAGCCTTTGTCCGCCTAGCCTGTACTCTGTCAGCGGTCTTCTTTGCCCTTCTCCGATCTTCATGACTTTGCATTTGTTGGGATTGAATTCGAGAAGCCAGTTGCTAGACCAGATGTCAAGCTTGTCCAGGTCTGTTTGAAGTCCTGCTTGGTCCTCCTCCGATGTGATTCTCCTCATTAATTTCACATCATCAGCGAACAGAGACACTTCTGAGTCTATCCCATCCGTCATGTCATTTACATATACCAAGAATAACACTGGTCCTAGGACTGACCCCTGCGGTACGCCGCTCGTCACAGGCGCCCACTGTGATACCTCATCACGCACCATGACCCGTTGTTGCCTCCCTGTGAGGTATTCCCTGATCCATTCCAGTGCCCTTCCTGTTATACATGCTTGTTCTTCCAACTTCTTTACTAATCTCATGTGAGGAACTGTGTCGAAGGCCTTCCTGCAGTCCAGGAAAATGCAATCAACCCACCCTTCTCTCTCTTGCATTACTTCTGTTACTTTATCATAGAACTCTAGGAGGTTTTTTACACAGGATTTGCCTTCCCGGAATCGGGTGTATGTGTGTGCGTGTGTGTATGTGCGTGTGTGTTTATGTGTGTGTGTACTCACCTAATTGTGACAGAATGGTTCGAGTCACAGCTCCTGGCCCCGCCCCTTCACTGATCGCTACTACGTCACTCTCCCTGCTCCGTGAACTTTATCAAAGCTTTGTATAGGCCCTGCCTCCAATACATCCCTTTCCAGGCTATTCCACTTCCTGACAACTCTATGACTGAAGGAATACTTGCTAACATCCCTGTGACTCATCTGAGTCTTCAACTTCCTCTTGCAACCCCTTGTTGTTGTGTCCCATCTCTGGAAATTCCTGTCTCTGTCCATCTTGTCAATTCCTTTCAGTATTTTATATCTCATTATCATATCCTCCCTAACTCCTGTCGTCCAGTATCATCATTTCGATTTCCCATAACCTCTCCTCGCAGGACATGCCCCATAGTTCCGGGACTAGCCTCGTTGCCAACCTTTGCACATTCTCTAATTTCCTGATGTGCTTTGCCAGGTGTGGTTTCCAAACTGGTGCTTCATAGTCCAATATGGGCATACTCCTCAGGACCCTGTACATGGTGTACCAGGTCCTTAACGATTCCTTAGTGAGATGTCGAAATACTATTCTTAGGTTCGCCAGGCGCCCATATGCTGCAGCAGCTGTTTGGTTGATATACACCTCAGGAAATGTGCTCGGTATTATAATCACCCCAAGATACTTTTCCTTGAGTGAGGTTGTAGCCTTTGGCCACCTGAATTGTACTCTGTCTGAGGTCTTCTTTGACCCTCCCCAATCTTCGACACTTTGCACTTGGTGGGGTTGAACTCCAGGAGCCAGATTCTGGACAAGGCATGCAGTCTGTTCAGATCCCTTTGTAGTCCTGCCTGGTCCTCCTCTGATTGAATTCTCCTCATTAACTTCACATTGTCTGCAAACAGGGACACTTCCGTCATGTCATTCACATATACCAGAAACAGCACCGGTCCTAGGACTGACACCTGTGGAACCCCGCTCGTCACAGGCGCCCACTTTGACATCTTGTCACGTACCATGATTTGCTGATGTCGTTCCGTCATGTGTGTGTGTGTACTCACCTATTTGTGGTTGCAGGGGTCGAGTCATAGCTCTTGGCCCCTCCTCTTCACTGATTGCTACTAGGTCCTCTCTCTCCTTGCTCAATGAGCTTTATCAAATCTCGTCTTAAAACTATGTATGGTTCATGCCTCCACTACGTCACTTTCAAGGCTATTCCACTTCCTGACAACTCTATGACTGAAGAAATACTTCCTAACATCCCTTTGACTCATACGAGTCTTCAACTTCCAATTGTGACCCCTTGTTTCTGTGTCCCATCCCTGGAACATCCTGTCTCTGTCCACCTTATCTATTCCTCTCAGTATTTTATATGTCGTTATCATGTCTCAGGCCTATTTCCCTTAACCTTTCTTCGTAGGACAATCCTATTAGCTATGGGACTAGTCTTGTTGCAAACCTTTGCACTTTCTCTAATTTCTTGACGTGCTTGACCAGGTGTGGGTTGCAAACTTGTGCTGCATAGTCCAGTGTGTGTGTGTGTGTATGGGTGTGTGTGTGCGTGTGTGTGTGTGTGTGTGTGTGTGTGTGTGTGTGTTTGTGTGTGTGTGTGTGTGTGTGTGTTTGTGTGTGTGTGTGTGTGTGTGTGTGTTTGTGTATATATTTATGTGTATACTCACTTATATAGCACCTGTATGTGTGCTTGTTTGTATGTTTATGTACTCACCTAATTGTGGTTGCAGGGGTCGATTTATTGCTCCTAGCAAAGACTGTTCACTGGTCGCTACTAATGCCTCTCTCTCTCTACTCCATGAGCTTTATCATTCCTCCTGCCTCCACTACATCAGTCTCCAGACTATTCCACTTCCTGACAGCTTTACAACTGAACAAATACTTCCTATCATCTCTGTGACTCATCTGAGTCACAGAGATGTTAGGGGCCCATCTCTGAAACTTCCTGTTGCTATCCACAAGACACTGCTAGGGTTCAGTCACTAGAACTAGAGTCCTGTAGCAAATGGTTGGTAGACAACAAACTATCACTACACCTCTGGAAAACGGAAGCCATGCTCTTTGACATGAAACATAAAATGAAAAGGGTGAATAATTTTAATGTCCATTGTAATGGGGAACCTATTATTACAGTAATTTCAATGAAATATCCGGGAGTCCTATTTGACCTAAGCATGTCAGGTGAACTAATATGAAACAGTGTAGTAAAGAAAGAGAATGCCAGACTAAAGTTCCTATACAGAGAGGCACAGTGTCTAGCAACTGAGGCTCGCAGGACCCTAAGTCTAGCTGTAATAATCTATAATAATAATCTACTCTTGCTCTTCATGGTATT
The DNA here is from genome assembly GCA_009830355.1 of Cherax destructor. Taxonomy (NCBI): domain Eukaryota; kingdom Metazoa; phylum Arthropoda; class Malacostraca; order Decapoda; family Parastacidae; genus Cherax; species Cherax destructor. The sequence goes on from WNWK01009467.1 coordinate 59,395, forward strand.
CTGCCTTAAGAAAAAAACTGAGAGATAAGCTACAAATCACCCAGAACAAAATGGTGAGATTCATACTGGACCTGGGTCCAAGAGAGCATGTAGGCAGAAATGAATTACAACTAAATGCTGAAGACAGAGTAAAACAACTGAATGTAAATTATATTATTAAAATTGCTCACAACCAGTGTCACCAATATCTTACTGCCAATTTTGTTAGGGCTGGGAGGCAAAACAATTATAGAATTAGGGGAAGGTAGAAATATTTTGCAGTACCTAGAGTCAGTGGTCAGGCTTCAAAGACTTTTTTTCTGTACAACAATAAAAGAGTGGAATAGACTGCCTACACATATCAAAGCCTGTCATAGCATGAGCCAGCTCAAGAAGAGAGCCAAAATGTACCTCATGAACATGGCTACAGAAAGGGAGGAGAGTGATTTCTTGTATGAAAATAACTAATTTTATCTCTCATATAATACATCTTTTTTATTGTAACCGCTTTTACATAGATGAAATACTTACCTGTTTTTAACTTTTAAATATAAATAATAATTATCACAAGGATGCCAATGGAAATAAGTCACTTTGTCTGACTTTTTATTGGTTATCCTGGGTTCTCTACACATATGCTGCTATGTATGATAATCTATTTAATTGCATCTGTGTATACCTGAATAAACTTACTAATTCTGTCATTCTGTTCTCGTTCTGTTGTGATCTAGGTACACACTCTGGTATTTTCCTGTTTCCTTTAGCCGTGGTTTCTACTGCAGTTTCTAGCCGATCCTTCCCATCGAGTATCCTCCTTTTCTTTGAAAATTTATCAGCTCAGTCATGTCCTCCTCTACTGTTTGTTTGATGATATTTTCCATCTATTTTTTTCTTACAGTTGTCTTTCACCATGTGTCGTATATTCGATCTCCTGAAGCCCATGAATTTAAACTGACCTCTCCCTCTCATTCTCCGATTGCTTTTTCCTCCACATCTATGAGTCCTATTTAATCACAGCCATTGGTACTTCCCGTATCATTTCCTGGATATGTCAGTGGCCTGGTTGCACCTCTGCAGGGAACCTATCACCTTCTCTAAATACACCTCTCTCACTGGTGTCCCTGTGCCCAGCAGCATACCACTTTTGTTCCTCAATGTTTCCTGGTCGCCTAACAATGGCTCAACATAGGACTTAACTCCTTCCTTTCTTTCGGTCCTCTCGTTGAATATTAGTGTTATTGATCCTGATGGGCAGATGTGTGAATGTGTATGTGTGTGTGTGCACTCACCTAATTGTACTCACCTAATTGTACTCATCTAATTGTGGCTGCAGAGGTCGATTCATTTGCTCCTGGCCCTGCCTCTTTACTGGTGGCTACTAGGTCACTCTCACCCAGCTAGGTAAGCTTTATCATACCTCTTCTTAAAGCTATGTATGGGTCCTGGCTACACTACATCCCCTCAAGATTGTTCCACTTCCTGACAACTCTATGACTGAAGAAACATTTCCTAACATCCCTGTGACTCATCTGAATCTTTAACTTCCAATTGTGAAAACTTGTTGCGGTGTCTCATCTCTGGAACATTCTGTCTCTGTCCATCCGGTCATTATCCTGTCCTCCCTATCCCTTCTGTCCTCCAGTTTCGTCAGGTCGATTTCCTTTAACCTCTCCTCTTAGGACATGTGTGTGTGCGTGTATGATTTTGTGTGTGTCTACTCACCTATTTGTGGATGCAGAGGTTGAGTCATAGCTTTCAGCCCCGCCTCTTCACTGATCGCTACTAGGTCCTCTCTCTCAATGTTCCATGAGCATTATCAAACCTCGTCTTAAAACTATGTATGGTTCCTGCCTCCACTACATCACCTGCCAGACTATTCCGCTTCCTGACAACTCTGTGACTAAAGAAATACTTCCTAACATCACTTTGACTCATCTGCTGAGTCTTCAACCTCCAATTGTGACCTCTTGTTTCTGTGTACCATCTCTGGAACATCCTGTCTCAGTCCATCTTGTCAATTCCTCGCAGTATTTTGTATGTCGTTATCAAGTCTTCCCTAACCTTCCTATCCTCCAGTGTCGTCAGGACTATTTTCTCTTAACCTTTCTTCGCAGGACATTCACCTTAGCTCTGGAATTAGTCTTGTTGCAAATATTTGCACTTTCTTTAATTTCTTGATGTGCTTGACCAGGTGTGGATTCCAAACTGGTGCTGCATACTCCAGTAAGGGCATGACGTGCACGGTATACAGAGTCTTGAAAGATTTCTTACGGATGTATCGGAATGCTATTCTCAGGTTTACCAGGCGCCCATATGCTGCATTAGTTATCTGGTTGATGTGCGCCTCAGGAGATGTGCTCGGTTTGGAGTCTTTGTCCACTTAGCCTATACTCTGTCTGCGGTCTTCTTTTCCCTTCTCCATTCTTCATTACTTTGCATTTTGCGGGGTTAAATTCCAGGAGCCAGTTAGTGGACCAGTCTTCCAGCCTGTACAAGTCTCTTTCTAGTAATGTCTGATCCTCATCCGATTTAATTTTCCTTATTAACATAAGCTCATCTGCAAACAGGAAAACTTCTGAGTCTATCCCTTCCTCCATGTCATTCACAAATACCAAAATTACCACTGGTCCTACGACTGAGCCCTCTGGAACTCCGCTAGTCACAGGCACTCACTCTGACATCTCATCATGTACAATGACTCGTTGTTGCCTCCCTGTCAGTTATTCTCTGATCCATTGTAGTGCTTTTCCTGTTATGTGTGCATGATCCTCTAGCTTTTGCACTAATCTCTTGTGAAAAACTGTGTCTAAGGCCTTGCAGTCCAAGAAAATGCAATCTACCCACCACTCTCTCTCACCTGTCTTACTTCTGTTACCTTGTCATAAAACTCCAGTATGTTTGTGACACTGGATTTTCCTTCCATGAATCCGTGCTCGTTGTTGTTTATAAGCTTGTTGCGTTCTAGGTGTTCCACCACTCTCTTCCTGATAATTTTCTCCATGACTTTGCATACTATACATGTCAGGGACACTGGTCTTTAGTTTAGTACCTCGTGTCTGTCTCTTTTCTTAAAAATGGGGACTACATTTGCCGTCCGGTCCCACCGCTTTTGATGTATCGAGTTCACATAGCAGCTTCTTCACATCCTCCTCGGTTGTGTGTATTTCATCCAGCACTTGTTGGTATACCTCCCTATTCTGAATTCCTGGAGTCCTTCCTGTCTTCTATGTAAATACTTCTTGAAATCTCATGTTGTGTGTGTGTGTGTGTGTGTGTGTGTGTGTGTGTGTGTGTGTGTGTGTGTTTGTGTGTGTGTGTGTGGAGGTGTTTATTGGAAGGAGTGAAAGGGGGAGGGAGATAGGGAGTTGTGGAGAGGGATAGAGTGTGGGAGGGGGAGAGAGAAGGGTGAAGGATAGGGAAGTAAGGGGAGAGAGGGGAAAAGGAAGAGAGAGAAGGCAAAATGGGGGACAGAGGGAGAGGGAGAATTAGGGGAGGGGAGGGGAGGAGTAGGAATAACAAGAGGAAGAGGAATGCGTGAATGTGTGCTTGGGTATAGTTGCATGTTTGGGTGTGGTTCAATTTTTTATTTTGTGTGTGTGTATGTTTGGGTGTGGGCGGGAAAAGGAGTGTACTAGTGTGAGATACTGTGAGGGAGTGTGTGTGTGGCAGAGAGTGAGTTAGAATGTAGGTGTGAATGGTCAGTGTAGAAACTTGTTTTGGGACTGCCTCCCTGTAAGCTGCACTTAGAGCAAGCACTGTTGACACCGACACTCTGAGACACTTCTCTCAGACTAACAAGTGGCTATGGTACAAATTTCTAGCTAATTGCAGTAAGGGGAATCCCACACTGCCTACACAATACTGGAAGGGGGTTTTACTTACTTGAAATAGTGGCTATGTGTGTCCTGGTCTTCCTTATCTATAACCCCCTCCTAACACCATGTGCAGTGGAGAATCTTTGTCTGCAAATGAAGGGGTAATTAGTTCCTGCCTGCACCTCAGAGTTCCCTGGTTCCTAAGGATATCCCTTAAGCAATATATGCAGTAAGCAACACTAGCTTCCAGACTTGAACTTAAGAGACGACGCTGGTACATACCAATACAAAGGCGTCCGTCTGCTTAAGACCCACAGATAACTCACTAACGTTTCCCCCAGAAAACTGGCCAGATACTGAGAGAGATATCCGCGGTACTTCGGGATCTCTCCTCCGGGGCCCCAGGACAGATGTTGGGTCACGTGGGGGATGCTGCTTGGTCACAGCACGTGTTCTCTGGGTGATGTCTTGTCTGGTAAGAACGCAGGTCAAGCGTTGCGCTCCACTCTGCGTAGATTCAAGTGTGGGCTGCCAGTTGTCTCTAGCTAACATAACCTAATGCTTGCCTATTCAGGCCTATAACTACCTATATTAGGGTGCTAGAGCTATATTATTAATATCTAACGTTGCTTCAATAATCCTACTATTAGTTTTTACTGTACAAACTTGCCTAGGTGTTCCTAGGGGAATAAATCTATCAATTAAAATGTACACAGTTGTTACCTTCGTCAGCTTGGATGGGTATGTTTGTTTTGGTTGGGTGTGTGGGTTTATAAACTCCGAGGGCTGATCCACGGTATGTTTAAGGCTCCTAACGGCTCACTTACCCTGTGGAACCTTAGTGACTAAAAAAGTTTCCACATCCTCCCGCCGGCGAAGGTAGACGATAAGTCTACATCAAGTTCACCTTCTGCGAGCCCTTACGGCGGGCCCTGGACACGAGTGCCGTCCGGTCACTCTCGTCGAGCAGACTCTGGTCTAACTCCGACTCTCTAGTTTCCGCCGTGTGGATCGCTGGGGGTGTAAACTTGTGGGTTCCAGTGATCTTAACACCCTTCCCTTTAACTTTAATGTCTTTCACACGTCTAGCCTTGTCTGAGCAGCTTCGTACTTTCCCACCCAGTGGCCCATATACCCTGATAGCCCTTCTTCCCACTGATACGAGGTTCCCTGGGTTTAATGACAATCTATCTCCCTCTTTAGGTACCCCATAAAAGCGTCTCCCCAAGGTGGCTAAGTGTTCGTCACTTCCTACTTGGTTTGGCTTACCTGGCGGTTCGTCGTGTACACTAACATTCATTATCACTACTCCCCCAGCTATCGTGGTGTGAGCTTCCCCCCTCTCTGGCGTTGCAGGGAACTCATGAGGAATTCTGCCACTGATGATATATCCTACTGGGGATCTGTATAAACCAATTCCTTCCTTAACAGTCCGTCGTGTAGACAGGAAGTCATCTAGATAGTTGGCTCCCACCAGGATACCTACATTTCTGACTGTGTCAGTGGTAATGTCCTGGTCTGCCAGCTTTACACCAAGGTCTTTCAATCGCTTGGTTGCTGCTGCAAGACCTCTGGTCGTAATAGCCGCAGGTAACGTCTTTACTACCAAAGCTGTAATATTTCTGCGATGTCCACCCAGTTTAACAGTGACATCCACAACATCATAAGACTTGGGTGGGCCCTGACTTATAGCACCTCCCAATGTCGCATTAACTTTGTCGGTGGCCTTCAACTTTAACTTAGCCATCAACTTCTCTGTTATCATGGACACTTGTGCTCCCGAGTCAAAGAATAATTGGGTTGTTTCGGATCTGTTCCCGTTCACAACCCCTGCCATGACTGTAGGTAGGGCAGCAACTCCGTGCTTCTCACTCAGATTAGAGACTTTGCCCACACTAATCACGCTGGCTACCACTTCAGGCTCGGGCTCGCTTTCTATCTCTACTGGAGAAACATCCCTACTAGCCTGGGGTTCCCTTAAATTGTTGTGACATAGTGCAGTATGGTGCTTACCTTTCCGGCAATTATAGCACTCTGAAAGAAGTGACTGGCAATCTTTTGTCTCATGTCCCCCACAACATCTTAAGCATAGCTGCAACTCCTTTAGTCTCTGCCGCCTACTGCTCAGTGTTGCATACAGAGAGCAACTTGCGCTAGTGTGTTCTCCTTCGCAGAACACGCATATTCTGGTACGAGTGTCTCTGAGGGTCTGCTTAGAGGTCCTTGTCTTAGACACTTCTTTGCCATAGTACACCCCAACGTTATGTTATGAGCTTTAAATTGATCTCCCGAGTTTTCTAACTAACTGTTTGTTTATGTGATGATGGCGGTGACTCTTCTCTCTCACCTATACTCAGGTGAATCACGATATCGCTCAACCCCTCAACAATCTGTTGTATTGTGAACCGGTTAGTCCTATACTTCAAATGTAACTCATGTACTGTAATGCTAGCTAGTTTCCTCTGAATCGTCTGACTGACCATCCATTCCGATCCACCCCAATCATGTAAATCTCTGAGACTGTTTGTCAGACTCATGACTTCGATTCGGAACTTCTCTAAGCTCTGACGGTCATGACGGCAAGCCTCAAGATCGGACAATCGATAAAATATAGCTATCATTATCTCCTCTGTGTTGCCATACGCATTCTTTAGTTGATCCTTGGCATGTTGATAATTAATGTCAGTGGTTTGGTAATGCCGGACCAAGTCCAGGGCTTTACCCTTGAGCTGTGAACGTAAGTACTGTAATTTGGTGGCATCTGACAAATCATCCCTTTCATCTATCTGGGATTTAAACTGATCCCAGAAAGAAATGTACTCTGTCAAGGTTCCGTCGAACATTGGTAAATTCAATGTAAGCAATCTGGGTAACACTCTAGGGGGACTGTGGTGGCGTGTGTGCCCTGTACTATTATTTGTTGACCTTGCTGTATTAGCCTTCAATATTTTCTTTAACTTTTTGCAGAGTCCCCACTCTGTTTGACATTCGGCCCTCTGATCATCGCATTCCTCCCGAGCTGTCTCGACAACATCTTCAGGCTCCTCTGTCTCATAGGCTTCTGTCTCGTAACGAAGATAGGCTGTCTCCAATGCCTTTAGCCTTTCCTCTAAAAGCTCTAAACACCTTTCTAGATCCTCGGAATCTGCATCTGGGTTTTCTCTGACAGCACGGCACTCCCTACATGCCTTGGTTAGTCGTCCCTTGTAGGCGCTCATAGACAGCTTTAGCTGGCTTAGAGATGGGGCAGGTACTCTCTGATTCTCCCCAGTCATTGTTGTCGTTTATTCAAGAGTTTGTCAATAATTTATACTTTAATTAGCACACCCCACAGCACAATACGGTATTAGGTGAGAATAAGTGATTGCCAAAGCTCCTCAACAAGCTTGATGACTTTCTTTACTTATATTGACTTGACTCAGAAAGAACGTACACTGTTAGCCCTCAAACCCAACTAAAATGTATATTGTTTTTATGAAAGCTTAACCTAGCAACTCCCTGTACCCAATAGTAACTAGTTACAGGACTTAAAGCTAGCAAATCACAATTTAAATGAATCAAATACAATAAAATTCATACAGTAAAAATATGTAGTCTTTGCAAATAATTCACTTGGTTAACACAAAATGAATTCAGTAATTCACTTATAAACAGTATATGAATAATGTTGTGTAATTAGCTTTGGCTTAACTGAGCTTAGATTGTTCAATTATTGTAGTTAGTTAAGTAAGGTAACTCCTAGTCTAACTTTATAACTGTTGAAATTAGTGTGCAACTAGCCTGAATCTAGCTTGCAAGGTAAAATGATAGCTAGTAAATCTGACCTAGCTGTTATAACTGTTATAAATATTGCAGAGGCCTAGCCTAACTGTGGCTGCCTTGCAATTCATTGTAAGTAATTAAATATACAAGTTTCCTAACCTAGCTACTTGTAATCACTGTAAATAAATAAGCTCACAAGCTTAACTAGCCTACATGGCCTGCCTGTAGATTACTGTAAATAATAAACTTCTGATTAGTTAGCTTAACCTAGCCTGAGTAAGTCTTTGGGCCTAGGTGTGATGACTTAACCTAGCTTCGAAAATGACTGGTACATTAACTGTGGCCTAGCTAATTAAGACTGATGTCTGCTTAACCTAGCAATTACACATCTCGGTTATCGAAGGACCATTGTAGAAACTTGTTTTGGGACTGCCTCCCTGTAAGCTGCACTTAGAGCAAGCACTGTTGACACCGACACTCTGAGACACTTCTCTCAGACTAACAAGTGGCTATGGTACAAATTTCTAGCTAATTGCAGTAAGGGGAATCCCACACTGCCTATACAATACTGGAAGAGGGTTTTACTTACTTGAAATAGTGGCTATGTGTGTCCTGGTCTTCCTTATCTATAACCCCCTCCTAACACCATGTGCAGTGGAGAACCTTTGTCTGCAAATGAAGGGGTAATTAGTGTCCCGCCTGCACCTCAGAGTTCCCTGGTTCCTAAGGATATCCCTTAAGCAATATATGCAGTAAGCAACACTAGCTTCCAGACTTGAACTTAAGAGACGACGCTGGTACATACCAATACAAAGGCGTCCGTCTGCTTAAGACCCACAGATAACTCACTAACGTTTCCCCCAGAAAACTGGCCAGATACTGAGAGAAAGAAAGCCTAGTCTTACTGTAATGGGTCTGGATGGAGAGAGATATCCACGGTACTTCGGGATCTCTCCTCCGGGGCCCCAGGACAGATGTTGGGTCACGTGAGGGATGCTGCTTGGTCACAGCATGTGTTCTCCGGGTGATGTCTTGTCTGGTAAGGACGCAGGTCAAGCGTTGAGCTCCACTCTGCGTAGATTCAAGTATGGGCTGCCAGTTGTCTCTAGCTAACATAACCTAATGCTTGCCTATTCAGGCCTATAACTACCTATATTAGGGTGCTAGAGCTACATTATTAATATCTAACGTTGCTTCAATAATCCTACTATTAGTTTCTAACTGTACAAACTTGCCTAGGTGTTCCTAGGGTAATAAATCTATCAATTAAAATGTACACAGTTGTTACCTTCGTCAGCTTGGATGGGTATGTTTGTTTTGGTTGGGTGTGTGGGTTTATAAACTCCGAGGGCCGATCCACGGTATGTTTAAGGCTCCTAACGGCTCACTTACCCTGTGGAACCTTAGTGACTAAAAAAGTTTCCACAGTCAGCATTTACAACCGTGTCAACAGTTAAAGTACATGAGTGTGTATGCACACACACACATACATACAACAGGCCTAGTGTCTAATCGACATGTGCCTAGGACAAAATGGTAACTAACTAACAACCGTATGTTCTCACACGCCTTTGTGTGCGAGTAGTGTTAGTAATGCCTAGTAGACTCTACACCAGATTCAACATTTTTGTATCATAATTTGTATTTACAGTTCTTTCCTAGTAGCTTCTGTATTGTTCTTTCTAGTGGCACTAGTCTAATAGAAACATCTGCCTACCCACCTTGACTTCTGGATTTAAGAACCAAATACTGTGTGTAGGTGTGTGTGTGTGTGTGTGTACTCACCTATTTGTACTCACCTATTTGTGGTTGCAGGGGTCGATTCATAGCTCCTGCTCCATGAGCTTTATCAAACCTCGTCTTAAAACTATGTATGGTTCCTGTCTCCATTACGTCGTTTTCTAGGCTATTCCACTTCCTGACAACTCTATGACTGAAGAAATACTTCCTAACATCCCTCTGACTCATAGGAGTCATCAACTTCCAATTGTGACCCCTTATTTCTGTGTACCCTCTCTGGAACATCTTGTCTCTGTCCACCTTATCTATTCCTCGCAATATTTTATATGTCGTTATCATATCTCCCCTAACCCTCCTGTCCTCTAGTGCCGTCAGGCCGATTTCCCTTAACCTTTCTTCGTAGGACAATCCCCTTAACTCTGGGACTAGTCTTGTTGCAAACCTTTGCACTTTCTCTAATTTCTTGACGTGCTTGACCAGGTGTGGGTTCCAAACTGGTGCTGCATACTCCAGTATGGGCCTGACGTATATGGTGTACAGAGTCTTGAACAATTCCTTAGTGAGGTATTGGAACGCTATTCTTAGGTTTGCCAGCCGCCCGTATGCGGCAGCAGTTATCTGATTGATGTGTGCCTCAGGAGATGTGCTCGGTATTATACTCACCCCAAGATCTTTTTCCTTGAGTGAGGTTTGCAGTCTTTGGCCACCTAGACTATACTCTGTCTGCGGTCTTCTTTGCCTTCCCGATCTTCATGACTTTACATTTGGCAGGGTTAAATTCAAGGAGCCAGTTACTGGACCAGGCTTGTAGCCTGTCCAGGTCTCTTTGTAGTCCTGCCTGATCCTCGACTGATTTAATTCTTCTCATTAACTTCACATCATCTGCAAACAGTGACACTTCTGAGTCTATCCCTTCCGTTATGTCATTCACATATACCAAAAACAGTACAGGTCCTAGGACTGACCCTTGTGGAACCCCACTCGTCACAGGTGCCCACGCTGACACCTCGTCACGTATCATGAGTCGTTGTTGCCTCCCTGTCAGATATTCTCTGATCCATTGCAGTGCCTTTCCTGTTACGTGTGCCTGATCCTCTAGCTTTTGCATTAACCTCTTGTGAGGAACTATGTTGAACGCCTTCTTGCAGTCCAAGAAAATGCAGTATATCCACCCCTCTCTCTCCGGTCTTACTTATGTTACCTTGTCATAAAACTCCAGTAGGTTTGTGACACAGGATTTTCCTTCCCTGAAACCGTGCTGGTTGTCGTTTATAAGCTTGTGTCTTTCTAGGTGCTCCACCACTCTCCTCCTGATGATCTTCTCCCTGACTTTGCATACTATACACTTCATTGACACAGTTCTGTAGTTTAATGCCTGGTGTCTGTCTCCTTTCTTAAAAATTGGGACTACATTTGCCATCTTCCACTCCTCAGGTAGTTGCCCAGTTTCAATGGATGTGTTGAAGATTTTAACATCTCTGCTCCCTCTCTAAGGACCCACGGAGAAATATTGTCAGGTCCCACCGCTTTTGAGGTATCGAGTTCACTTAGCAGCTTCTTCACCTCCTCCTCGGTTGTGTGTATTTCATCCAGCACTTGTTGATATACCTCCCTATTCTGAATTACTGGAGTCCTTCCTGTCTCCTCTGTAAATACTTCTTTGAATGTCATGTTGAGCTCCTCACATACCTCTTGGTCATTTCTTGTGAACTCCCCTCCTTCCTTCCTCAGCCTGATTACCTGGTCCTTGACTGTTGTTTTCCTCCTGATGTGGCTATACAACAGTTTCGGTTCAGACTTGACTTTTGATGCTATATCATTTATATATTGTCGCTGAGCCTCCCTTCTTACTTGTGCATATTAGTTTCTTTGTCTTCTGTACTTTTTCCATTTTCTAGTGCAATTAGTTTTTGCTTCCCTACACCTTTGGGTGAACCAAGGACTCGTTCTGGTTTTCCTATTCCTTCTGTTTCCCATGGGGACAAACCTCTCCTCTGCCTCTTTGCATTTGGTTGTCACATATTCCATAATTTCTTTTACTGGTTTTCCTGTCAATTCTCTCTCCCACTGTACGTTTTGAAGGAAGTTCCTCATACCTGTGTAGTCCTCCCTTTTGTAGTTTCGTTTCTCCCTTCCTATTCCTGCTCCCCTCTCCACTTGTAGCTCAACTATATAATCAAAACACAGAACCAAATGATCACTAGCTCCAAGGGGCCTTTCATATGTGATATCCTCGATGTCCGAACAACTCAAGGTGAATACTAGGTCCAATCTTGCTGGATCATCCTCACCTCTCTCTCTCTCTCTCTCTCTGGTAGTGTCTCTAACATGTTGATGCATGAGGTTTTCCAGAACCCGTGGGGCTCCAGGTTTTCCCAATCAATCTCCTTGTGATTGAAATCACCCATAAGTAGTAACTTTCCTCTCCCCATGTTGGTTCTTCTGGCCATCTCCGCCAATTCTGTTGCTCTCGTCGTATTCTTCTCTTGGCCTCCTGCAGTTCTGTGGCGTGTTGTACATTACAGCAATTACCACCTTATTGCCCTCAGACTGAATTGTTCCTACTATGTAGTCCCTTTCGCCCATTCCATCAATTCCGTCTACTTACTCAAATCCCCACCGGTTCTTAATGAGCAGTGCAACTCCTCCTCCTCCTCTGCTCCCTCTATCTTTCCTGAGGATTTGATATTCAGGTGGAAAGATTGCATCTGTTATCATCCTGGTGAGTTTCGTTTCTGTGAGTGCTATTATGTCTGGGGATGTCTACTTTATTCTTTCATGCCACTCCTCACATTTATTTGTTATACCATCTGCATTTGTATACCAAACCTTCAACTTCTTTTCTAAAACCGTAGTCTGGGGGGTATGTTGGGGTTGGGAAAGTGGGAGACCTGATGAGGAACTATGGGTGGTTGGTGAGAAGGTCTAGTTTATAATAAGGTGGGTTTAAGCATTGGGTATAGCATGAGTGTTTTGGGTTAGATTGTTTGGTTGCATTGGTGTTGTCCAGGTTGGGGGACATCTGAAGGGTATTGTATTAGAGCTTCCTCTTGAGTCTGGGTTCTCATGTTCATCTCTCTTTCCTCCTTTTGTCTCTGTACCCTCTCTTTCAGTTTCTGTCTTTCTTCTCGTGTTCTGTCGCGATCGAAATACACCCTCCGGTACTCTGACATATCCCTTAGTCTTGCTTTCTCCTGCAGGATCCTGTTTCAAGTCAATTCTGTGTGTGTATACTCATCTAATTGTACTCACCTAATTGTGGTTGCAGGGGTCGAGACTCAGCTCCTGGCCCCATGTGTGTGTTTGTTTGTAGGTGTGTTTGTTTGTAGGTGTGTGTGTGTAGGTGTTAGTGTGTGTGTTTTATTGTGTACTCACCTAATTGTGGTTGCAGGGGTCGAGACTCAGCTCCTGGCCCCGTGTGTGTGTGTGTGTGTGTGTGTACCCACCTAATTGTACTCACCTAATTGTGGTTGCAGGGGTCGAGACTCAGCTCCTGGCCCCGCCTCTTTGCTGTCCGCTACTGGGTCTCTGCTCTCCCTGCTCCATGAGCTTTATCATACCTTGTCTTAAAACTATGTATGGTTCCCGCCTCCACTATATCGTTCGCTAGACTATTCCACTTCCTAACTACTCTATGGCTGAAGAACTGCTTCCTAACATCCCTTTGACTCATCTGAGTTTTCACCTTCTGGTTGTGTCCCCTTGTTTCTGTGTTCCCTCTTTGGAACATCCTGTCACTATCTATCTTGTCAATTCCCCGCAGTATTTTGTATGTCGTTATCATGTCTCCTCTATCCCTTCTGTCCTCCAATGTTGTTAATCCTATTTCCCTCAACCTTTCTTCATAGGGCAGTCCCCTGAGTTGTGGAACTAGCCTTGTCACAAACCTTTGCACTTTCTCTAATTTCTTGACATGCTTGACCAGGTGTGGGTTCCAGACTGGTGCTGCATACTCTAGTATGGGCCTGACGTACACGGTGTACAGTGTTTTGAATGATTCCTTGTTAAGGTAACGGAACGCTAATCTTAGGTTTGCCAGTCGCCCATATGCTGCCGCGGTTATCTGGTTGATGTGTGTTTCCGGAGACGTGCTTGGCGTTATACTCACCCCAAGGTCTTTCTAATTTGATGAGGTTTGTAGCCTTTGTCCACCTAGCCTGTACTCTGTCAGCGGTCTTCTTTGCCCTTCTTCGATCTTTATGACTTTGCATTTGGTGGGGTTAAATTCGAGAAGCCAGTTGCTAGACCAGATGTCAAGCTTGTCCAGGTCTGTTTGAAGTCCTGCTTGGTCCTCCTCCGATGTGATTCTCCTCATTAATTTCACATCATCTGCGAACAGAGACACTTCTGAGTCCATCCCCTCCGTCATGTCATTCACATATACCAAAAATAGTACTGGTCCTAGGACTGACCACTGCGGTACATCGCTCGTCACAGGCGCCCACTGTGATACCTCATCACGCACCATGACCCGTTGATGCCTCCCTGTGAGATATTCCCTGATCCATTCCAGTGCCCTTCCTGCTATACACGCTTGGTCTTCCAACTTCTTTACTAATCTCATGTGATGAACTGTGTCGAAAGCCTTCCTGCAGTCCAGGAAAATGCAGTCCACCCGCCCTTCTCTCTCTTGCCTTACCTCTGTTACTTTATCATAGACCTCCAGGAGGTTTGTTACACAGGATTTGCCTTCCCTGAATCCGTGCTGTTTGGCGTTGATTAACCTGTTCTGCTCCAGATGCTCCACCATTCTTTTCCTTATGATTTTCTCCAAGACTTTGCACACTATACACGTGTGACACCAGTCTATAGTTTAGTGCCTCTTTTCTGTCTCCTTTTTTAAAGATGGGGACTACGTTGGCTTTTTTCCATATCTCCGGTAGCTGCCCAGTTTCAAGGGATGTGTTGAATATTATGGTAAGTGGCACACTCAGAACCTCAGCTCCTTCCCGAAGGACCCACGGGGAGATATTGTCCGGACCCATCGCCTTTGAGGTATCCAGGTCACTGAGTAACTGCTTCACCTCCCCCTCAGATGTGCGTATGCCCTCCATCACTTGATACATCCCTTGTTGGTGACGCACCCCATCCTGTATACCCAGCCGCCTATCTGCCTCCACTGTGAACACTTCCCTAAACCTCGAGTTGAGCTCCTCACATACCTCTTGATCATTACTTGTGAGTTCCCCATCGTCTCTCCTCAGCCTTATCACCTGGTCCTTGACTGTTGTCTTCCTTCTGATGTGTGTGTGTGTGTATGTGTGTGTGAGTGTGTGAGTGTGTGTGTGTGTATGTACTCACCTAGTTGTGGTTGCAGGGGTCGAGTCATAGCTCCTGGCCCCTGTGTGTATCTGTCCGTCTGTTTGTTTCGCTGTCTGTCTGTCTTTCTGTTGTTTAACAATAAAAAGAAGGCTCTAAGAGAAAGTGAAAGTTGCGGAAAGTTGAATAAAATTCTTGGAGTTTGGGGCGTTGATAGCCTACCATTATAGTAAATCTTGTTTAGGGCTCAGAATACCGACATAACCAACACGCACCAGAGAGAATAAAATGTGTTAATGATAATAGCGATGACTCGGGAGATGATAGTGATGATGACAGAGATTAGGATCCTTATTGTGGCTTGGATGGAAGTGATATATATATATATATATATATATATATATATATATATATATATATATATATATATATATATATATATATATATATATATATATGTCGTGCCGATTAGGTAAAACTTGCGATTTTGGCTTAAATAGCAACGCTCACCTTGCCATATAAGACAAGTGAAAATTTGTGTATGCAATAATTTCGCCAAAATCATTCTGAACATAATGAAAAAAATATATTTCATTGTGTTTGTTTATTATTAAATTAATGTTAAAGTATCTAAAATATATTTAGTTGAGTTAGGCTAAATTATATTGCGCTTGTTGTAATAAGGTTAGGTAGGTTTTCAAAGTTTCTCTTGGTACAAAATTATAAATTCTTACATTAACATAAATGAAAAAAATATATCTTTAAAGGTATAAGAGAAAATTTTAGAAAGGACTTAATTTTAGATGAGTTCTTGCTAATTGACCAGTTTTACCTAATCGGCACGACATATATATATATATATATATATATATATATATATATATATATATATATATATATATATATATATATATATATATATATATATATATATATATATATATATTTTTTTTTCAACAAGTCGGTCGTCTCCCACCGAGGCAGGGTGACCCAAAAGAAAGAAAATCCCCAAAAAGAAAAACTGTCATCATCATTCAACACTTTCACCACACTCATACATAATCACTGTCTTTGCAGAGGAGCTCAGATACGACAGCTGAGAAAAGTCCCTCCCAGCTGTCACTATCTCAGACCCTCCTTTAAAGTGCAGGCATTGTACTTCCCATTTCCAGGACTCAAGTCCAACTAAATCAATTAACTGGTTTCCTGAATCCTTCACACAATGTTACCCTGCTCACACTCCAACAGATCGTCATGTCCCAAAACCATTCGTCTCCATTCACTCCTATCTAACACGCTCACACATGCTTGCTGGAAGTCCAAGCCCCTCGCCCACAAAACCTCCTTTACCCCTTCCCTCCAACCTTTTCTAGGACGACCCTACCCCGCCTTCCTTCCCCTACAGATTTATACGCTCTCCAAGTCATTCTACTTTGATCCATTCTCTCTAAATGACCAAACCACCTCAACAACCCCTCTTCAGCCCTCTGACAAATACTTTTAGTAACTCCACACCTTCTCCTAATTTCCACATTCCGAATTTTCTGCATAATATTTACACCACACATTGCCCTTAGACAGGACATCTCCACTGCCTCCAGCCTCCTCCTCGCTGCAGCATTTGCAACTAATGCTTCACACCCATATAAGAGTGTTGGTACCACTATACTTTCGTACATTCCTTCTTTGCCTCCATGGATAAAGTTTTTGTCTCCACAGATACCTCAATGCACCACTCACCTTTTTTCCTTCATCAATTCTATGGTTAACCTCATCCTTCATAAACCCATCCGCTGACACATCAACTCCCAAATATCTGAAAACATTTACTTCTTCCATAATCCCTCTCTCCAATGTGATATCCAATTTTTCTTTATTTAAATCGTTTGATACCCTCATCACCTTACTCTTATCTATGTTCACTTTTAACTTTCTACCTTTACACACTCTCCCAAACTCGTCCACTAACCTTTGCAACTTTTCTTTAGAATCTCCCATAAGCACAGTATCATCAGCAAAAAGTAACTGTGTCAACTCCCATTTGCATTTAATTCTCCATAATTTAATCCCACCCTCTCCCCAACACCCTAGCATTTACTTATTTTACAACCCCATCTATAAATATATTAAACAACCATGGTGACATTACACAACCCTGTCTAAGACCTACTTTTACCGGAAGTAATCTCTCTCTCCTACACACCCTAACCTGAGCCTCACTATCCTCATAAAAACTCTTTACAGCCTTCAGTAACTTACTACCTATTCCATACACTTGCAACATTTGCCACATTGCTCCCCTATCCACTCTATCATATGCCTTTTCTAAATCCATAAATGCAATAAAAACTTCTCTACCTTTATCAAAATACTGTTCACATATATGCTTCACTGTAAACACTTGATCTACACATCCCCTACCCACTCTAAAGCCTCCTTGCTCATCTGCAATCCTACTCTCTGTCTTACCTCTAATTCTTTCAATAATAACCCTGCCATACACTTT